>BJBW01008442.1:179317-239424 GCA_004320125.1 Scolopax mira | reverse complement strand
AGGTGTCCCTGCCTGTGGCAGGGGGTTTGGAACTCAATGATTTTTAAGGTCACTTCCAACCCAAACCATTTTATGATTCTATGCTTTTCCTCTTCCTCCAGCTGAAGGTGAGCACTTCTTGCACCACCATATTCTATTCCGGAAGGAACAGCCCATTATGGTGAGCAGCTCAGTTTCCCCTCAGCAGCAGGTGCTTAGGTCAAGCTATAAGTGATGTTCTCTTTTAAAGTTACATAATGATCAGCATGAGCTGGTACTCTTAAATTACAATGGCTCTTGTGTTATCAATTAAATTACAATGGCTCTTGTGTTATCAAGAACATGGGAAAACCATGTCAGAAGAGTTAAATGAACATACAAGGTGTATCTCAGGTGTCTAATGCTATGTTTGCACCCATTGGCCTCACTCCTTGGGCACTTCAGAAATGAAAAGGGAAAGTGGGGGACAGAGCTCTTGCAAGATCACCTAACCACCATCATACAGTCAGAGGGCTGCTGACCATAATAAAGGTCCTATATGGTGTCTGGATCCTGCATTTATGCAGGAGAAGTATATTGCAAGTGCCCCAAAGAAAACAAGAAAGTGCACATCTTGCCACATTTCATGCCCAGCACTTCACTTGAAGTAGCAGATAGCATTCTTCCTAACATAAAGCTCTTTTTTTTGGTGTAGGGAAAACTTTAAAGAGAGTGTGACATCATAGTATTTATATGGGAGATCAGACACGCGCTGCACTCTGGCTGAAGGGGCACCCCAGTGCCCGGAGTAGCACAGCCCTCACTATCAGTTACTGCCGGCAATTCTGCTGGGACATTTCACTTTTAAATAAGCCCTATTGTAAATATAATATAATAAAAGGGGAGGAAGCAGGGAAAACAGGAGTGCTGGGTGGAAGAGAGATGAAGGACTGAAACGCTTGGCGGGATGCCGGGGTAGAAGCTCCGGTTGCTCAGCCACTGCGTGCCACCATCCCTGGCCCTGCACACACATGCAACCTTTAGCAGTTCAAAAAGTGATTTAAAAAGAACAAAAAAAGATACAAACATCATGAATTTTATCAATTGCTCATTGATACAGTCAGACAGTATTTATTGTATAGGCTTAATTGTGCCTATCCGGAATGAAAAGGGTGCAGCTCACGAGCCCTGAAGGTGGTGGAAGAGCCCTGTCTGCCCCACTGGCAGGGGAGACAAGGGGAGGGAGGGTTATGGGGATGTAGAGATTCAGGGGGTGTAGGGGTACTGGGCCCAGTCTGCCTCCCAGGGACTTTCCCAGCAGATGTCACTGTTCACCCACCAAATAACAGCACTCCCAGGCAGTAGAAAAGGGCCCTTGGAAAAAGTCACCGCAGGCTATTACTTAAAAATGAAATACGCCGCCTCAGAAGAAACATTTCCACTTGGGAATGGGAGTGAGAGGGGTTTATTTTCATAAAGGTGGCAAGGGATGGAAATTTGCTGTAAACCCGGAGGAGAGCGTTCACTTGTGAGAGCAGCCCCTGGGCCCCACACTGCCATACCTGGCACTCAGCTTTAGGGTGGGCGACGAGGTGAATGGGCACCTCTGAGGGTGGGAGAAAGCAAGCTTTAGCTGTGCTCACTAATGTTCCTGCACTGCAGGGTTTAGGAGGATTTGATCATGAGTAATAATTTAGTGATTTAATCATGACATAATTTTATGGCATTAAATCATGACTAGCCCTGCCCACGCTTTATTTATTCAATATATAGGTCCTTATGATGTTATATAGATACAAAATTCATATTAAATATCAGAGAAGCTGTACTTTTTTTCCCTCCCTCAGTGCATAAATTAGCCATGAGCAATTTGAAACTAGGCAATTTCTACTAGAAGCAAGTTATATCCTTACTCTCTTTAAGAGGCTTTCAGGGGTACTTTTTAGCTTGGAGAAAGGCTATAGGAGGGCTTTGTTTTCTATGCAGTATGATAGAGCTGTGCCTGGCACGCAACTGAAGTATCACTGCAGAGATATGCAGATACAACAATAAAGAAGCACAGACACCAGAGTGACAAGTGAGCCGAAATGCTGCACTGCACACAGAAGATCATGGGTAGCTGGGGATCTTGCTGGTCTAGTGATGGGGATGTAAATGGGATAATTGTCTTCAATGTGGGACGTCAGAAATGTCCACAATTGTATAGTTGCAAATTTCATCCTTGGTGATTTTGCATTTTAAAGCAGGTGAGAAAGTGTGCATGAAGATAAAAGTAATCATCTTACTGCTGGGTGACACTGGTAGGGGCACACAGCGCAGACCAGGAAAGGGCAAAGCTGTGCACTATCTTGCTTATGTCAGCCCCTCTGGTCTGCAGAGCACTCCTCATCTTACAAAATGCCCTGAAGAAGGACTTCTCTACCTGAAAACCTGCTCATTTTCTTTTTCCATTCCAAAATCCTGGCTTTTCCTGCCAGCCTAACTTCCCTTGTCTGCTCACCCCACTGACACATTTGTGCTTTCATAACCATAGCAGGCTCCGACTGGGAAGTTTAGACTGTATCTCCTGTTGTCCTGTGGGAAATCTGGTGCTGAATCCCCCCTCTTGATCCAACTGAGTCGCCAGACTCAGTTATTTATAGACATTTAGCCTTGTGCCAGCATTGTCTTTTGGGGTGAGAAGCTCCTCTGCCCTCCAGCAGGCGTTTCTAGGAAAGCAATCTCATCACCCTCTGCCTCTTCTCTGCAGGATAAACAACCCAGACTCTCTATGTCTCTGCTTGTTGGGCTGGCCCTCCTGGCAGCCCCACACAGGATTCGGGCATTTCACAGAATGATATGGGGTTGGAAGGGACCTCTGGAGATCATCTAGTCCAACACCCCTGCCAAGGCAGGTCCTCCTAGCGCAGGTTGCAAAGGAACTTTTCCAGGTGGGTTTTGAGCTGTGACTAGAATAGATCAGGCCCTGGAGAGCACCTTTTTTGGGAGAGGAATTTGTCAGTGTTGGGGGTATAAATTAGGCATGGTGCAGACCTGGAGTAAGAGGAGAGGGGAAGCTCAGCATCTGCACATCATGCTGGTGCAGTCTGTGCTCCTCCAGCAGTGCTGAGAAGAATTTGGCTCCCCAGAGAGGCCGGACTGTGATTTGCTATTGGATGCTGTGGCCCCAGCAGCACTCAGAATAGAGCATTGAAGACATGGAAATTAGCAATGGACTAAAGGCATAGTATGGGCTTCAGCTCCAAAGTTCAGCAATTTGTAGTTAGATGTATGTGTGGTCAGTCAGCTATGAACCAGGTCTCCAAGCCTTCTTCTGCTCAGTAGAGTTCAAGGACTTCATTCAGCCTCCTCAGTACAGGTATCTGAGATACCTTCACTGGCAGGTATGGTATGGGACAAGTGGGAGACCTGGATCGCTCTGGAGCAGCAGCTAAAGTCATCTCAAAGGTGGCAGTGGCACTAACCCCAGCCTAACTCACATTTAGGCACCCGGAACGTAATCAACATACTGTGAAATGAGGCCACTGCTGCATCTTAAAAAAACTCCTTGTAGATACCTACTCGATTAAAGGAAGTGGCGGTGGGTTTAACTGTTCTGAAGTGCTTCAGGCTCTGTTAGTGGGTTAGGCTGGAAGCAGTTTGTCAGCTCTGCTTGTGGCTCCTGTGTGTCCTCACGCTTCTCCCTCAAAATGACCCAAGGGAAAGGTTTCGGGACTAGGAAATTGGTGTGAAAAAAAAAAAAAGGTATCTAAGGTGTTATTGATGGAAAGCTTGTGCTTTGCTAAATTATACAGTTTCATGTAAAATGCCATGTTCTCACAGCAGATTTTTGTTGTCAAAAGGCAGGTTCTAGGAAATGACCAAACAGCCAGGGTTCAAAGACTTCTTTGTGTGGGGTGCTGGGTTGTCTTGTGGGATGGATCATCTTAGCTGGTTGCCCACCCCATAGCAGAAGCAGAAAAAAGAGGCTTATGAATCAGTGCTGTCATGAAACACATCAATACTCCAGGCCAAAATTTCAGAGAAAATCTCATGTTTTGACTGTAAGTTAATAATTTTCATGGAAATACCCATAAAAACTTATGATTTCTTTACACTTTGAGAAAGAGTTTGTTTTCTGGCCAGCCTTAGAGAGGGCCATCCTGGGAGATGCAATGGCTCCAGCTCAGGGCAGAAGGCAGGAGCAATGGTGTGTTTCAGATGGCAGCGCTCATCAGCATCCAACATGGAGTTGTAGGGGGAAGTTATGAACACTGGTTCATAGCTGGGAGAAGACCAGAGGCTGACCTCACAGGGGAGGCAAGACAGCATCTTTTAAAAGTTGGCTCTAAACAGAGGTAAAATGAACTAATAGTGGAGAAATGGCCTTTGGGAGGCTTGGAAAAGTGAATTACAGGGTTCACAAAACAACTTTCTGTGAAAATAGGTACAATGGTTTTTTTAAAGCTATAACTATGGAAGGGACTGAGAAAATCAAGGCAAAGCTACCAAATGAAACAAAAAAACGGCTGAACTCTTTCTGCCATTCCTCCATCATTAATAGATTTCTCTCCTTTTTCTTTACCACTTGTCTTGATGAAATATCTATTAAGTGCAGCTGAGACTACTGCTGCCCTAGTCCAGTGGAAATTGCCAGTGTGTTCCGAAGTTGCTGAGGAAAAATGGGCATACAGACAGACTGTCTGATTGCATTAGGCTTGTTTCCTTCAGTGCACAGGCTAATTGTACCCTGAAACGTCCACATGAGTAGAGGGCTCACAGAGCCCCCTCTGAGCCTTCCCCTTGCCTATGCCGTCAAAGATGCGAAGAAGTCAAACCAGGTCACAGTGTCTCAAGGTGATAATATAAAAGTACATTTTACAAAAGGTGTGGAGAGACAGAGAAAGGTCATACATTGTTCAGGGGCAGATTGAGGGAATTAATGTCCCTTGCTCTCCTGCTGTGACTGCTGCGTCACAGTACAAGAAGTATTTTGGTTGTGTGATACTTGGTTTTACAAGCCCGTGAACCCATAAGTAGACCAAAAATAGTTAGAAATGGAACCTTACCTAAAATACTTAAAAGTCCACAGTGTTGCTACTAAAAATTCGGAGCTTAAAATTTTCATAGTAGTGACACAAGTCTTGCCCAGCATTTAACACCTGCAGATAGTAACAGCTGCATAATCTCAATAATTATGCAAACAGCATTCTAATGAAGCAAACTCAATTTAACTTTCCCCCATCCTTTCCCCCAGCTAGGAACTCAGTGCTAATAAAAAACCTATCTGTATTTATTTTAAAAAGGACGAAAATAGAACAGAAGATAGAGCTACACTAACTTGGTGACCTTGTACCCTTCCTTGGTGCTATTAAATTACTTTGCAGTAAAAATTTGGGCTCACTTACTAAAAATGTGGCATTTATTAGTTTTTTTCCATCCAAGGGACTCCACTCTTGCAGTTTTTCACCAATCCATATGAAGAATTTGGTTTTGAACCACAAAAGCTGGATAGTTCAATGCACAGCAGTAGAAAAAGTTGGTATTTGACCCTTTTAAAAATGCAGTGACATGGAAATTTGTGTAGAATCCACCATCTTCCATAGGGAAGGGCAAATTTTACTTTTCATTGTAGGCTCTGGAATGTAGTATGTTTATCAGGATACATATATGTCTCAGATAAGAAATTTCCTGTCAGAAAACCAAGGCTTAATCTAATGTTTATGGCACTATTGAACAAAAAGGTTCAGCTGTTCTAGGTAACTCTTCTCCCAGAAAGCGCTTTCTGATGTTTCTGCTGGTAAGGAACATCTTCCTCAGCATAGGAAGTACCAGACCTGAGAACAAACTTCAAGATATAAAAGCTTGATATTTCAAATTATTTTCTAAACATCTTAAAAAGCCCATATGGTAAAGGTGTTCATGAAATGACTTCTGTAGTTTGGATACACTCCAGCAGAACTCAGTGAACTTTAAGAAACTGGAAACTTAGTTGTGCGTGGTCCAAATGAGAGAAAGCTGCCCTGCATGTCTTTAAAAAATAAAGATGACAGTCTTGCTTGATAGATTTTGACTGCATGCTGATGGTAACCAGACCTGCCTTGGCCACACGTGGAGACTGAGAAATGTAGGCGGACATTATCCTGTGTCTTTCTCTCCCAACAGTCTTGTGTCCTAGGTGGACCTGTGTCAGAGAGGGGCTGCGGAGCAGTGTTACTCCAGCATTTAACACTGGTAACAGTAAAGAAAGGGAGGTTTGAGACGGTCACCTTTGGACACCTTAACCTGGTGCTGTTAAATCTCAATTTGCAACACATGGAAAAACCACACTGCGCATCCTGTGGGTTATGCATGTGGAGTCAAATTTAGTTTTTATTGGTAGGAGGGGAATTTCTAGATTAGATAATTCTCACACTGTACATCCAAAAAATAATATGGGCACTACTCACTGATAGTGGCAATTTGCAGCTTCTTATTATTTCTGTTTACAGCTTGAGCTTGGTGCTTTCCAGCCAGCACATCCTCGACTTTTTTTCATTTTCTTTGTTTTCTTTTGTTCACATAAGTCTAAGATTTCTCCTTTGCTTAAAGCAGACTCTAAGCTCTCTGAATGGATCCATCTGATCCCATCCCTCCAAACCACTTTGTGCTTTGTCCTCCAGATTCTTTTACAATTGAGCAGAGTGGATGTTGATTCATGATGCGGGCCAGATTCCGTCATTTTTCTCAGCTGGAGGTGGCCATAATTCATGTTTTGGAGACAGGGTGTTGCCTTAGAAATGCAGGGTCACAATATGGACTTCCAGTATTTGTTGTTTCCAATTTAGAGCTCTTACCAGTAAAAAAAAAGAATCACTCATAGGTCCTTGTTGTCAAACACCCTCTAAATCTATGTGATGATATTTTCATTTACTTTTTATTTACTAGTTAAAAATGCCACCTTCTCTGATTTATGTCTTGCAGTGTTCAGCAACAGCCTTTAAATATATCATAGCAAAGATTTATCAACATTTTCAACAATTCCCTATTGGAAGCAAAGCTTTGTGTGAAAAATTAGGAATTACACCAATCTCTGTCACATCAGGCAATAACCTCTCACTAATAAATTTTGCACCCAGACATATTTACCACTTCTTTAGTTTGTAAATGATTATCATACTTCTTAATGGGACAGTGTTAATAATAATAATACTAAAAGAAAAATAGGCATAAATAGCTTTCCAGAATATGACTAAATAGGACCTAATGTTTTGTTCCAGTATCCAGAACTTTGTCAGCTATTACTAGGCAGTGAATGAACATTTATTCAGTTTTGAGAGGGACACCAAAGGTAAATGATTAAGATGACTTTTAAGGATTAGGTTCCAGTGTGTGAATGTTCTAGCAATGTAGCATGCCCCCAGTGCAGTGCCCTCAATTTGAGCTGCTGCTTTTCCTCTGACCATCCATGTGTCATTTCTTTGCTCATTGCAGAGCCCACTATTAGCTGAGTTCAAAGGAGAGTTGCTATCACTGAAGACTCTTGTGCTTTCATTTGTTAGTCGTCATGGTGAAATTAAGCATGAATAAAACTCAATCAGAGGGCTAGTTATGACTCAGCACGCCTTAAAATTAGGTGCCAGAGTGAGGTAGAATCAATGGGCAGTGCTGCTGCCCTGCTAGACCATCTCCATCGTAGATGGAGAGGGATAGGCAAACCCAAAAGGGAAATCAGCTAACGTAAGGTCAGGCTGGCTTTGAGAAGTGCCTCTCTGTTGGCTACAGTGAGACCTGAGAATACTGTGTTTCCAACAAGAGTGTGCTAAGTGAGGTGAAACAATGCCTTGCTCGCCATGGGTTTTAGGCCCTTTCTGGGTTTAACCTTCTTTCCTCGTTGTTGGTATGCCATCTGGCTTCAGCTGTGCTATTTAGAAAATAGTGCCAGTCTTTGCTAAGTCTGTACTAAGACCAAAGTTCTCAGTGTTTACCACATCTGAGAGGAAACTTTTTCCCCCCTTTCCAGGGAAAGGTGCTGGATTTTGTCCCATCTGCGGCTTTGCAGTGCAAAATCACATCTGAGCCTGTAGAGCAGCTGTGGTGCTCCTGAGCACTTGTCTGGCCATTGCACAGCATCTGATTGCCTTTACAGCTCATCCAGCTCTACAGGTACTCATGCTTCTAGAGTGAAAAAGGAATCAGTGACAGTCTGTGGGATTTAAGTCTTTCCGTATAGTTTCTCCAGTTGGACATCCTTAGCACATGAAAGTCTCATCAGCTCATAATTGTTGCATAAAGAAATGACGGGAAAACAATCCACCTATATTTTTGAGTGTACTGTGTATAAGAAGAACTGTTATCCCACAGACTCATAAAAGATGTTTTTAAGCTTCCATATGTCCATGTCAGAGGATGTGTAAATCTCAGCTATGGAGATTGTTCTACATTATTGCATAAATTGCAAGTAAATAAATTGGTGCTGGAAGAGTAACCACCTATGAAGTTGGATTAGTTGTAGGAGTGTTTTATTCTGTAGTAGGCTTGTTTACAGAACAGGCAGGGTGGTGGTGTTTGTTTTTGTATTTTTTTTTTCTTTTCTTTTGTAAAATAGCTCTTTAGATTCTTTCAGCTCTTACTTACAGGGACTGGCTGGGGTGAAGTTAGCTTTCTTCACACCAGCCTGTATGCTACTGGGCTTTGCATTTATGGCTAAAAGAGTACTGATAAGATCCCAGTGTTTTGGCTACTGCTGAGTAGTGACTACACAATGTCAAGGCTGTCTCTCCAAACCCCTCACCCCCAAAAAAAGGCTAGTAGGTTTTGAGTGGGTAAAAGGCTGTGTGAGACAGTTGATCAAAGAGTTATTCTGTATCGTATTACATTGTCATCAACAATAAAAGTTGAGGGAAAGGAAGAAAATGTGGAGACATCATGGTTATGACATGCAATTACTTGATGTACTGAGGTCCTGCTTCCTAGGGAATGGCTGGGCACCTGCCTTCTAATGGGAAGTAGTGAATAAATTCCTCCTTTTGTTTTGCTTCTGTGCACAGCTTTGGCTTTTCTTATTATATTGTCTTTATTTCAACCCATGAGTATTTCCATCTTATTTTCTCCCCCTTTTCCCTGGAGGAGGAGTGAGAGAGCGGCTGGGTGGGCGCCTGGCAGCCAGCCAAGGTAAACCCACCACATCTTATCAGCACAGCATTCTGCCAACGACTTCAAAAGCTTTGAGCCTTTGTGTGCCTTTCTGATTGGGTGTGTGAGTATTGTCAGTGATGAATTGAAAGGGTAAGTTTTACTGTAAAATATGCTAGTCCTCAGTAGAGATCATGATGACAGTGAGAGGATGGACCTTAAAAGGGATAGGGAAGAGAAAACAAAAACAAAGGCAAATGCTGCTAGTCATTAAAAACAACAGGGAATCAATTCAGAAGAACTTTTTCTCCTTTAAACCAATGTTAGTTATTCTGCATCTCCATCTCTGCCAGACTCCCAGCAGAGGGAGATGCAGCTGAAACTCCACAGCTCGAGGGCTGTTGGCTTGCCCAGCTGCCCATGCCAGCATTTGGACAGCTGGTAGGTGCCACTGTGTCAGCACTATCCTCGACCAAAATATATACTCCTTACACAGGAACCAGAAAGCAGAGGAGAGCAGAAAGCCAGGAGAGGGCTGGGAGAACAGAGCTTCAAGCTGGGGTTTTTAATGACACAATCTATGAATTTCCTGAGAAACAAGATCATTAAACCTATTCTTGTAGGGATTTCTTGTTGCATTTTTTTCCTTAGTTTTCACAGAACGTCAGTGACTTACCTGAAAATTTTCCTCCTCCAACAGCACTAGTGTTTTTCTTGTCCCTTTGAAGGACAAGGCCAAGCCTAGTTGAAATTGGGTGGGTGAACCTGCGTTCCTGTTGGGTATTTCAGATGTTAGGACAAGGAGCACTCAATAATGCTTAATATGCTAAGAGGCACCGTTCTTTTTTGATACTCATACAGACAGCATTGATCAGATTAATAAGGCTATTTAGGCATGTAAAGACACAACCAGCTGCCTCTTAGGCTAGGATTTATGAAAATTCTTGAACAAGATGAGATCATAGGTGCCCTGCATCCAGACCTGTGAGGAGGCTGCGCTGCAGGAGCTGGTCCAGCCAGCAACCATCACTGCTTGGCCGAGAGCAGCACCTGGGAGGGAGGTGAGGTTGTTCAGCACAGCGGGCAAAAGCCACAGGTCCGGTCACTTGGCTGAGCTGAGGGCAGGGATGGCTGGTGGCTGTGCCCTCACAGTAGGGACCTGTGCTTCACTGTGACCGTATTTGAGTGCCATAAGGTTGAGGGTCCTGTCTGCCTCAAACGCACCTGATAAACCTGGTCTGGCTCTGCAACCTAAGGCAAGGGATTCAGTGTAAGGCAATGGACTTCTGCTCCCTTTATTTCAAAGAATTTTATGTATCTTAAGCTTTTAAGGAATGACTGTATTAAAAATACTTACAGTTTTAGAGAAAGGATCTATCTATCTATCTATCAGCCTGTCTATCTGTCTAGATAGCTCTGGAGCAGGTTTATGACTTCCATGTCCAAGATAAGCATCTAGCTGCTAAGACACAAAGTCAAACCCTTTCCTCTCATCTCTCTTCCGGATGAATGTTTGCTAGGCAAAACAGAGTGTATGGAGAGGAGACCCTTCCTTGGCCTCCCACGGGGATTAGGGGATGAGATGTTGGCTGGTTTTCCAAAGGAGGGGAAAAAGCTTGGGACCGTATCCCATAGGGAGCAACTAATGCTATTACAATAGATTACCAGTATCTGTACTGCTTTTGAAGTTTATTTAAGTTTTGCATTCACTCAGCTACAAAAACTGCATCAGTTATAAAAACTGTGAACATAAAAAAAAGAAAGAAAATCAGAAAAATTTCTCAGATTTATGAATTCTAATTTTAACAAAATCCAACCAGTGAGAAAAAGCCATATAAAAGTGTAAAGCTACAGAAATTATAGGTCTGATTAGCTATTCATATACTTTCATCTCCATTAAGCTGACCTCAGATGGAACATTCTAGCTGCTATCTCAGAAGTACTACCCTTGGGGGAATATTTTTTGTTCTCCGTAAAAGTACCAGTTTACAGTGTTTTTTAAACTTTTCTTCCAGGATTCTACTGAGATAATTTTGTGTTGTCAGCACTTTCCTTTATCTTCTTTTGTGTGTTTTGCCTCCTCATTATATGCTGAATATCCATGCTTTTTAATTTCTTGTAATTGTATATGAATATATTGCCCTGGTAACTGTTCCAGTACTTCAATGCTTCATTAATTTAATATACACGAGGTTCAGTGATATTCAGGCTTTTAAAATAGAAAAAAACTGTAGTCTGTGTTTTGTTCCTAGGGCTTATTAACCACATAGTCCTGTGAATTCTACAAAAAACTTTGTATGTATCAGATGATACATGAAGTATCACATAAGTAGAAGGTGTGATTTACAGTAACTCAGTTACTCAGTGATGTATTGTCAGATTTAATGGTATGGCTTCTGCAACCACTAAAGCCTAAGTGCTCAGGTGCATATCTTGCTTGATTAAACTGAGAAAAAAAACCTTCTTGTTGACTATAATTTCTTATTTAAACTGAGATTTTAATAATTTCCTTTGGACTCTGCAGTTTTACCCATCATGGTATCTGATGAATCTGACTCTGCTAAGCCGCAGAAGTTATAATCCTGTAACACAGTGTGGTCTCAGCAAAAACTCAGGAGTGAAGGCTGGAAGAACTAGACGTTTTGGAAACAAAATGGAATTTTCCTGAGCATGCTAAAAATAATATAAGTGCATTGCCTGGGACAAGGACTCCCGGATAAGCTGAGGCAGCAAAGCAGAAATCTTCATTTGGCGATCAGAGACGTGAAAGTGCTTGCAGGAAAAATTCTGGCAAGAGTAGTTGCTGGTCATGATTTCTCTGGTCCCAGAGCTCCCTGATGCTTTTCTGATTTTTTCTGAAGTTTCATCATCTTTTACTGAATTTTTCATAGGCAGGCCATCCCATAGGATAGCCTTAAGACTTGATGTGAAGTTCCTCGGCTTGCTTATACCTGCTCTCTGTTTCTCAGAATCTCCTTCTCATCACACTCTTCCATTTTGTTCCCTCAGATTTCCCCACCTTTCAACTCAGATACAAAGATGATCAGAGGGATGGTGCACCCTGTGAAGACAGGCTGAGATAGTTGGGGGGGAGTGTGGGTTGGTCAGCCTAGAGAGGAGGAGGCTCTGTGGAGACTATATAGTAACCTTCTAGTACCTGAAGGGGGCCAACAGCAGAGACAGGGAGGGACTCTCTATCAGGGAGTGTAGAGATAGGATGAGGGGTAACAGCTTTAAAGTGAAAGGGGGTAGATTTAGATTAGATATTAGGAAGAAATTCTTTACTCTGGGGATTGTGAGACACTGCAACATGTTGCCCAGAGAAACTGTGGATGCCCCATTCCTGGAGGTGTTCAAGGCCAGACTGGATGGGGCTTTGAGTAACCTGGTCCAGTGGAAGGCATCCCTGCCCATGACAGGAGGGTGGTTGGAACTCTGTGGTCTTTAAGGTCCCTTCCAACCCAAACCATTCTATGATTCCATGATCTGAGCATATTTTTCCCAGCAGGACAAAGCCAACATGTCAACCCAACTCAGTGCTGGTTCCTTCTGGTATAGCAAATTACTTGTGTTCACAGAATCACAGAATGTTATGGAGTTGGAAAGAACCTCTGGAGATCATCTAGTCCAATGCTTCTTCCAAAGCAGGTCCTCCTAGAGGAGGTTGCACAGGAACTTGTCAAGGTAGGTTTTGAATGTCTCCAGAGACAGAGAATCCACCACCTCTCTGGGCAGCCTGTTCCAGTGCTCTGCCACCCCCAAAGTTTAAGTGGAACTTCTTATGTGCAAGTTTGTGCCCATTTCCCCTTGTCCTGTCACTGGGCACCACTGAAAAAAAGATGAGCCTCTTCCTCTTGACACACAACTTTTAAGTATTTATAGGTGTTGATCAGATCCCACTTCAGCCTTCTCTTCTCCAGACTAAAAAGACCCAAGTCCCTCAGCCTTTCCTCATAAGAGAGATGCTCCAGGCTCCTCATCATCTTTTTAGTCCTGTGCTGTACCCTCTCCTGCTGTTGCCTGTCCTTATTGAACTAGGGAGCCCTGAACTGGACACAGTACTCCAGATGGGGCTTCACCAGAAGTAGAGGGGCAGGATAACCTCCCTCAACCTGCTGGTCACACTTTTCCTGATGCACCCCAGATGCCATTTGTCTTCTTGGCCATAAGGACTCATTGCTGACTCATGATCATCCTGTTGTCCACCAGGACTCTCACGTCTTTTTCCTCCAAGCTGTTCTCCAGCAGGTCAGCCCCCAAACTGTACTGGTGCATGGGGCAATTCCTTTCCAGGTCCAGCACCCTACACTTGCCCTATTCACATTATATATTGTTTAGCTCTGTGTTTATCTTGGGCCACATGGATGCATGTTGTTTCCTCCCACTTTCTCCCCTACTCCTTGCAGTGTCTAGGAAAGCAGAGACCATGCTGAAACCCACCAGAATGGAGCTTTTAGAGTGTGAAATATGTATCTGTGTCATAGAATCTGGGGAATGGCACAAGAGTTTGTGGGCACAAAGGCAACTGGGGTAGTGTGAAACGGCTGCATGGGCTGGAGAGAGAAAAACCTGTCTTGCCTTGTCCTTTCTTCCTTTTTTTCCCAGCAAAATCTGAGGTACGGTATCTCTATGAGGTTAGCATGGCTTTGTTTCAGGAGAAAATAATCAATTGGGAGCAATCAACTGGGAGCAAAATAATGTTTGTACTTCTGCCTCCTTCTCTGATGCTGGTGAAACAAACTTACTTGTAATGATTTCATAGGCTGATATTCACTGAGTTTCATGCAACTGAACATCAGGAAACTGAATCTATAACCCCAAATTGCCAGTACAGAAACTGTAGTCACTGTACATGCATTAGGGTGAGAATTACCATAACAGGTTAGACTCAGTGCCCTGTGTGTGCTCTTGCCAGTGGCCAGCAGCTGATGCCAAGGGCAGATATAGAGGGTATATGCAGTATTACCTGGCACGCTTTTCCAGCTTCTCTCTCTGCGGTTGAGGGATTTTCCTCAGTAAGTAGTTGCAGACAGACCATCACGTTTAATAGCCTTTGGTGACATTTCATGAACTGATCTAATCCCCTTTTGAAATGATTGCTATTTCTGCACTTCACATTATCCTGTGTCACAGAGTTCAGCAGTACAATTATGTGCTGGGTGAAAAAATTCCTCTTATTCTCTGTTTTAAACCTGCTAGCAAGCTATGTCACTCTTCCCAGATAAATAGCAAGTAGGAAACAGACTTTCCCTATTTGTTTTAGCAACAGAACATTGATTGTGGAGCCCTGTGTTATCTACCCCTTCAATCATACCGCTTCCAAAATGAACTCCTAGTCTGTTTCTGTTTAGTCATTTCCTCATATGGAAGTCATACTATCTTGCTGTCCCACTGATGCTGCTTGCAATTGTATTATATTTTTTTCGAGACGGCATTACGAGGGTGGTACTCAATATTCAATGAATATATGCTCTGGGGACTTATAAAATGGAATAATAGTATTTTCTGTTTTTTTTTCTCTATTCTTTCACAAGTATTCCCAAAACGTCTTTTTAGCCACTGAACACTGAGTTACTTCCAGAGAAGTAACACACGGTTTCAAGATTTCTTTCCTGACTGATTATACGTTATTTAGACTCCATCATATATAGTTTATGTTTTTTCCCTATGTGCATTACTTTGCAGTTACTGACACTGAAATTTGTCTGTCATTATCTCCATATTGTGTAATCCCTCTGCAGCTCTGCACCATCACCTTGACTTCAGCTTTTCCTCACATTTGGGTCTGGCTGCTCTGAATCACTCTGCACCCCCTATGAACTTTGTCACTTCAGTTACCCCCCTTCCCTTTTCCAGGTCATACACAAATATGCTATTTAATACAGGTCTCTTAAATCCATGCTGGATCCTGCTGGGAAATTCACCTCACTGTGCATTTGGACAATATCTGTGTCCTTTGTGTTGTATCTTCTTGCTAGTTACTAATCCAGAGGAGTGTATTCCCACATATATCCTGACAACTCAGGTGCTTAACCACCTGTGGTGAGGAGTTTGTTCAAAGCCTTTTGAAAATCCAAACATGCAAACTTCCAAGATATTGTCTCTTTGCTTGCATACTAATGTCTTATTTCTTTGGTTTGAACTGAATATTTCTTGTCTTATGTGAGCTCTAGAAGGATTCCTGTGTGCCTATGTAGGGTTTGAGGGCTTTTACTCATGTATAAATGCCAGAGAAGATCATTGGCAAAGAGTAACTGCAGCTATATATCTATTTAATGAACAAGTTTAAGTTAACCCACATCATTGGCTTTGAATTTGGTTAATTACATCAATGCTATTTGTTTGGCCAAGGGAAGAGATTCCACTTCACTTTCTGATAATGTGTGTTTTTATCAGAGTGGTAGCTTCTTGTTAAGAGAGGAAGACAAAGGGTATTTCCAAACCCTTCTTTGTCATATTCCCACTGAACAATTCAGTTGGTGACAAAGGCTGCATCCAAAGAAGTGGTACCTGGACCTTGAAGTCTCTATCTGTCAAAACTGAGAAATAAGCACCTCCAGCCCACTCCAAAGATGCCATTACAAACAGCCAAGACACAGTCCTTTCATTTAACAAAAGGGCAGATTGCAGGCTTTGGCAAACCTTGTAAGAAAAGACATTTATATAAACATTTCAGTGTCATCTTTGTCATGCATGCATGAAGTATTTTAGAGTCCATATTAGGGACTATATTTCATAGTTCTGTGTCAGAGTGGTGTTTGCTTTGGCGACACCTCAGTGCCACTCCTTTAAAACGCAAATGCCTCTTGACCTGCCAAGACCCAGACAGGAAGTCAATTGAAGATAACTGCTGTTACAAAGACTTTTCACTGGTCTGTCGCTTTACTGTTTTTCCTATTATGCAAAAATATAATTCACTGAGAATTAAATTCTATCATTTTACTTAAGGATGATATTCACAAATCTTTGACGGATGTGTGTTGACATAAATCCTAAATCAAAGCAATTGCTAGGATGCATATTCATTTGAAGCAGTAGAGTTTTCCTGTCTTTAAAAGCAGAAACCCTAACTTCATTTGAAACATGCCCACTCAGCACAGGGCTGGTTTTGGATCTTACCACTGGTTTTGCCTTTTACTGGTCCCTTAGCTGGACTGAACTGTTCGGTAGATGGAGTGGGGCAATTTTTAACTGTATGGCTGCTTTGCTTAGTCATACAAGGCAACTGATAGCCAGACCTGAAAAAAAGTCTGCACCCAGTAGGGCCAGCCTCAGCTCCAGGCTGCTCTCTGCATGAAAGCTGTGGGGTGGCAAAGAGAGAGACAGGGCCACTGCCACAGCCTGCTCCAGCGAGAAGGTGGCGTTCCCCTGTTACTTTCTACCCCATTTTCCATTGCATAGTGGACCCGATGTTCAGGCTATCAGTTTGCTATCCTAGTGTGCCCCCCTGTGAAGTCTCTGTTCACTGAGGGAGCTGCAGATGATAAAGCAGAGATTCCTGTTTGTGGTCTCTGAAGTAACATGTTTAAACTTACATGATACTCATATAATAAAGCTAGTTATGAATATAGGAAGAAGACAGAATGTTAATACTTACCATAATATCATGCAAAAGATTTACCAGTGTTTCCTCAGCACGTTGTAACAGCGAAGCATCCTGAAGCCAGGAACATGACATTTAACTTTAGCTGTTGGAAAGTTTGTAGAAACACCTATGTGGAAGAATAGAGAAGGAGAAAAAGTGACTTCTTTATCTCCTTACCGGATATGGAGCACCAAGTGGCGTCTAATGCCCAGGCACAGGCAACAAGGAGGGAGGTTTCACAGATCAGAAGCAGACAAGCTTTAAACATCCCATCTGGGGCTTGCATGGAGGAACGATCCGAGCACTCCTGTGTGCTGTTCTGTTCACTGCCTCCCAGGGAGAGGGCAGGAAGGAGGTTTGAGGAAAAGATGCAAGAGGAGGCAGAAACAATCTCAAAAGAAAAAAGAACTCAATTATTTGGGAGATAATATTGTTTAATGTGGAACAAAAAAAGGTAGCTGCTAGCTGCTATGGAGGAGGATCTTTATTGTTAAATATGCCCTTGTTAAGGCAATTTATTTTGTCTTTTTATAACATTGTTCCATAATTGCATATCAATGTTTTAAAGTAAACATTATATTCTTAAATCCTGACTTGTGTTGAACCTGACTTGGCAGGCAGCAGGGCACTCTGGAGTTCTGGCACAGGTAAACCCAGGGACTGGGAGCCCTGGCTAAGCGTCCATGCCCCTGTGGCATTGCTCCAAAACAAGGGTTGCTCCTCTCCTACTGCCGTTGGAGTAGCATGGCTCTGGGTTAAATGTTGGAATCACAGTGGGCTGGAAAAGAAGAAATGTGTTTTACAAGGGAAAATTAGAAAGTTCTTTGGTTAAGGAGGAAAATGTTTTAGCCCTGAAGGTCTGCAGGGAGTTAGCAATGACTCTCTTGGACTTCAAAAAACTCTCTCAAGTTTGTGATCTGGTCAAAAGCCCTTTGGAGGATATTTAGAAACTGAACCTTTTGTGCCAGACCTTTGAGCCTCAGGAACCAGAGAATGAAGCCTTCCATGTCTGCAGTAAACATATCAGAAATAATGTAAACTACCAGCAAAACCTCTCCTTCTTTCCAGAATTTTAGAAATAGATGACATGGAGAAACTTGCCCTTTGTATTAGTTCATTATTAAATGTATTTTGAGCCACAGGAAATGCCTATGTGAAGTCATTAATTGCCAGTTGAGTCTTATAAATAGTAGTCTGGGACACATTCAGCTCACAGTGGAATTTTGAACTTATTTTCCAGCTGCAAAATGCACTGATCCTGTTGATACAAACATACTCCACCTGTACATGCTCCTGTGGTTCCTATGGCTCTTCATGTTTAAAGGTGATTTTTATCACCAGGTTATGTTTATGTTTGAGACCATTTGAAGAGATTGGTTTCAGGGAGATCAGCATTATTATTAGAATGGTGCTTATTTTACTAATCTCTATTATGCAACTGTTCGTTCTTGATTATTAATAATCATTTCCTTTTGATAGAAACACTTCCACAGCAACCAATTATAGTGCTTTGTGCAAACACAGGATTATGAATTCCAGTGGGGAATAAACAACAAGAGCAGTGGAATTTTAAAAACAAAGAGCTTGTTTTCATGCAAATGCCTCAGTGCTAAAAAATGGGGAAAATTATATGCTGTAGAAGCAGAAGTTGCTTCCAATTAGAATGTTTTTCAACAATTTCCATAAAGTGCCTAAATTAAGAACTTAGCACTTGCTGGAGCAGTACAGCTCATCTGGTGTTCTCCCTCCAGCAGCAGCCAATGTCAGAAACATGTAATCACGACTCCTACCCAGATCCAGTTGCCCTGAAAAGACTCACTGTGTATCAGGTCTGGGCCAGTCTGCCCAATTAGGCAGTACTCCACTGATTACCATGAAGAGATTTTTTTATTGAGCAGGTAGGTACAGCTGAAAGAGGATGCCCTGACTTTGCGATTGGTTTCCTGTCTCTGATGCTGCTTCTCTTCAGCAATGCAGCAGGATCAAATGGTTGTTCTGTTCTGTAAATACATATATGATGAATGCTATACACTTGACTAGTGTTTTTGTGTCTCATGATAAGCAGAGGACAAGGAATTTGCAGAACCTGGTATATGGCTGCTCTCTGCTCTACGAAGAGTGGTCTATCTTTGAGAGGAGAACTTTGCAGTTTCTTTTAAACAGCTGATAAAACTTGAAGTGGAATGCCACATATCAAAGTCTCCAAAATAGAAAAAGACATACTTCAAAAATATTTTAAAACTCTTGGCTTAACCTTTGTTTTATCAGTCAATAAATGTCCTCTGCCTTGCATTTAGCACTTGTAACTCCAGTAGTGGGATTTTTTCCTGAACAAATACAGCCTTCTACCCCTCATTTATGATAATGATTACTTCAAATAAAATTTACATTCTGTTTGTGAAAACAATTCTAAGGGTAAATAACAGTGCGCCAGTGTATGCTTTAAATAAGCTTTATTTTGTTGATGTCATATGGGATTATTTGGAAAAGACATTTTATCCTCTAAGAATCATCTTGTGCTGTGAAGGACCCTGATCACCTGACAAAAGCAGATGTGGGGTTACCTCATGGTAGAAAATGGAGACTGTAACTGTCTCATGGGCCTATATGAAAGACACAGATGGCAAAATCAGAGAGCCTTCATCCTCCAAAGGTCAGCCGTGCTGCTGACATCTGGAGAGTGATCAGATGCTCCTCTCCTGAGATGAATTTCCCTCAATTTCAAAAAACAATTTAGGGTGGTGAAGGAAAGTGAGGATGGCACAGAATATAGATGATTTCTTCTTTACGCTGGATCTGTGCATCTCTTGGGTGTTCTAAAGCAAATTACTTAAAAGAAAAAAAAAAGAAAAAGAAAAAAGACCAAAACCCCCACTCCGACAGGAGTTGTGTACTATGGACTGCAAGTCCAAGGTTCCTGGAGGCATAAGCCATGAACCTCTCAGCCAGCCCCACGAGGGCTGAGTTACAGGAAAAGGTGCCTGTGAGATGTGTCAGAAGCTGGCAAGGATGTACCTGGGACCTGTCAGAGCTGCTGGAGAGCCAGCCCTTTGCTGGGGTACGGCACAGCTCAGTTCCCTCCTGGATAAGCCCAGAGAGACGAGCCCAAAGCAATGCCTGTATGCTGCTATGCCTCAAATCTCAGATGCTGGAACTAAAGCAGAGGCAGGAGCGTGCTGAGTCTGGGAGTGTACCAGGGCTAACACACCCTGAGATTTTAAACACTGTGCCTTCGTGTGGTTTGAACCCAGCACAAATCTCGTGGGAGCCGTTTATCCCAAGTGTAACATGGCTGTAGTCAGCGTACTTGACCTCTTGGTTTGGTGCCCCACAAATAGCAGTGTCACAGCTGTCTCTTAGCTGCCTGGATTTTATTAACCTTGTTGGTTTTGCTCAGCTAGCCAAAAAGACTCAGGGAGCTTAAAAAACAGAACAACCACTCTCAGTATGAAATAACTGTGTCTGAACCTACCAGCTGCATCACTTCGGGGGCAGACTTGGTTTCACCACCACCCCCCTCTCTTCAAGGGACTCTGTTAGCAATACTGGAATTACAGGGGTGCTTTTCCCCCCAAATGCCCCTGAAGGATTCCTTCACAATTTCTGTATTTTATCCTTTTTGATTTATCCTATCCTGATTTTTTCTGCTAGGATGGCTCTGCCTTTCCCATGACAGAGCACTTGATCCTGCTCGAGCTGAAGTCAAAGGCATTTTTGGTACTCGTTGCAATGGGAGCAGATGCAGACTCAGATAGTTGTCTGGGGACCTCGCAGTTCAGTGGTGCTTGCCTTGGGTGCCGTGGTGCTTTCATCTCAATGGAGTTGCTTTAGTGGTGCAAGTGGTTCCTTCTATTTCTTCTGCAGCACAGTGTCACTAAGGTCAACTCTTGTCATTCTGGGACATCAGGGGAGAAAATGATGACTTAGGAGCAGGACTGGTCCCCAGGCACAGATGCTTTAGTGTGATTTGCAAGCACAGCACACATCTGCAGGTTGTGCCTCAACAGCAAACACAGAGTGGCAAAAGTGTAAGGCCAAGGTTATTTTTTTTCTTTCTTTTCTTTTTTTTTTTTATTCTTCTTCCTATGAGTTTTTTAAAATGGGCTACTGATTTCAAGCAGAAATTGGTTTGGATTCCTTCACAGGAAGACATTGCCCCATGAGTGTCTGAAGCTACGCTTTTTTCCACCTCTGCTTGCTGTTCTTCAGTGGCCCTTGCAGTCCTGTGTCAGGCTCTTCATGAAACTCTTTTGCTTCTCCTCAAAATGATTGCAGATTTTAGCTTTTGTCTTGTATTGATTCATTGGAAAATCTCTTGACTGCCCTAAAGCTCTGTCACCTCTTGCTATTTCTAGAAGTTTCTGGCAGCTTGGTTTTGGTGATGGCTCGAGGACCATGCTTGCAGGAATCAAGGCCACCCTATTTTCTTCTTCACACAAGGCTTCTGTGGGAGCAGGGAAATATCTTATGTTGCAGGCATGAACCAGGCTCTCAGGAAACCCATAACTGCAGAGGAAGAGGATTCTAGGAGTACAATTTGACCATCCCATCTTTACCTGCAGAGTCTAGTGGACTCTGTTGTCTAGTGATGAGCAAATTAGTCACTGTCAGCTATAATGACTTTACCCAAGGATCCTTTACCCAAGAATCTGGGGTGGGGGAATCTTTATTTAGTAGCTGTTTGTGTTGTTCTTCAACACATTTTTATTATAATAATTATGCTGCACTGTGGGCGGTGATCATTTGACCTTGAAGTTTCAGCAGCAGGAAAGAGATCACATACTGGAGCTGGTCAGGAAAGCTGAAACTACAAACAAAGAGCTTTATATTTTCCCACTGCTGTAGCCTTTTTTTTCTGATTCTGCATTATTATTTAGTTCCTGCCCTTCCGACTCTCGCCGGGGATAAACCTACTGACCTCATCAGCAGATGTATTTTTAGATGTATTGTTTCCAGCTAGAAGGTTGCATTGGAGAGGGCTGTTAGCACGTGTTACTTTGAATTTGTGCTTTTTATTATTCAGAATACAGTTAACTGCAGCCTTCAGCGCCTTTGAAGGGGATGGCCTTGTTACTCTTCTGTTGCTCTTTTATGGACTCCCTTGACAGATCAAAGTTATCTGTCAATGTAATAGTCTTGTGTTTGGCCACTTTTGATCTTTAACATATGTGATATTGCTAATAACACTTCTAAACAAAATGGCTACCCTGGATTTGACTCCCTAAGAAACAGAAGAAAGACTGTAACATGGAAAGAATCATTTAATAATTAGCAGTTATTGTGCAGCATCACAGAACCATTCATCCTCAGGAGACCCACTGACACTGCTCATTTGTCTCATGGTTTGCCTGTACACTTTCTTACTTGAGTGATAATGTTACATTACAAAAAGTGACTGGAAAGCTGTGATGCCAGCTCATTCCTGGACCTCATTCTTCAAATCAAAATTAATTTTGAGATATGTACGTGTAGAAAAATAAAAAGGTGGGGAAAGTTAAGAAACTACTATAATGGGCTTGTTTATTTAATACTGTTCTGCAAGGCAGTGAGGCAGACCGCTGATAGCTCTCCTTACACCATACTCTCCCCTTTTCTGCTGGCATTGCTGAGGGTAAAAGCATGCCCTTAATTTCCCCCACAAATGCCACCAGGTGTCTGTATCTGTCAGCTGCAGGTTAGGAGGTGTTTTGTGTAGGGGAGAGCTCTCGGCTGCCACTTTGAAAGGAGTGATGTCTGCACACCAGGCTCCCCTCTGGTAAAGTAATTGTGGCTGCAAAGTTAATGGGAACTAGGAGTAATTTGTTTTAAACCACAGGAACAATGACAGGACAAAAATTGTGACCAAAGCCAAAGAGAATGACATAAAATCAGTACCCCTGATTCAGAAACTTAGGATGCTCTGGGATTCAGTCCTTCATTGTAATTAACTTTTCTCTGACCTCTGTCCCAGGATTATTTACTTCTGGTATTTTTAACAGTAAAAACTTTGTGTGGAATAGGGCCACTTCAAAATAATGAGGGACAGTCCTCAAATAATTAAATTGAAATACAAATTACAAAGTACACTGGCTGATGGCTATGTGGACACGTGGCCAAACACCAAACACCTCCCCCTCTTCCTCTTCTGGGCATCACCCTGAGCTGGTTGATCACACCATTGAGGTTTGAGGTGTGTAAGGTGATGAAAACACGTGCTTTTGGGCTGTACTGTTGGGCACCCTTCTCCTCCAGCTTTCCCAAGACATACAACCTTTAAAGGCAAGGTGATGGAGGTTGTCTCAGTGGGTGTGGTGCCACCTACTGCTGGCCCAACCTTGAGTTTTGTGAGCATCCCAACTCCATCGCTGCTGGAAAAAGCTGGTCCCGGGGCACAGCAGGGTGAAACTGGGTCTGTCTCAAACAAAGAGGCATGCCCTACACATCTGGCACAAGTAATAGCCCCCAGGAGTTTTGAAAGGGAGGGAGGAAGTTTCCTGGGCCACCTTTGCCACGTCTGCCACCTCTGCCTTGTCAGAATTGACCCGTGCTCTGGCCAGGACACTAACAGGGCCTTTGGGAAAAGCAGCATCATTTTCCATGCAACTTCATCTCCTTTTCATTGCCCCTCTCTGCTGCAGAGAGAAATTCCCTTGGCTGCTATGCAGATGGTGTTATGTATAGCCCAAAAGCTTATTGCCTGTACCTATATGGACACCTATTGTGTTGCAGAAACAAACAGCTGAAGATAATTAATCCTGGAGCCCCAGTTCCCTCACAAAAATTCAATAAAGAGTTTTCCTTGCTATGTTTTCAGGTAAGAGAAGAGAGGACAATCTTCATTACGACTGACAGTCCCCTTCCCTGGAGCAGAAAGGTTTTCCTTTACATCTAGTGGAGAAAATACAGTGTTTTGCACCTGCCCAATGCTGTTGCTATGGCAATTGAACTTCACACTTATATTGGAGACAGCAAAGCCCTGGGGAGTATGTACAGAGCAAACATAGCAGTGAGAGGGCTCTGCTGGGGGCTGCTGGGCATCTTGGGACTTTTCCTCACTGTTTCCCCATCCAAAAGACAGGTAATTTAACTTTTTAAACAATTTTGGAATGAACTGCAGTTGAGCAAATGATACTGGTTTGGAATCTTGCCAGTGGGTTGTGCTTGGGCTGCTTGCCCACGTTTCTGGGTGCATGGTTCTGGGGCAGCTGAGCATGCCTTTGGACCCCCCCGCCCCCCTCCCCATCCCAGGTTGCCCTGATGTCTTGTGCTGCAGGGGTATTGCCCCTGTTTGAAGCCTGTCCCCTCTCACGGCCAGAGTGCGTGGGTCATGGTTAGGCAGTTGCGGGCTTTTTGAAGCACTCACTCTTTCCCTGGTGCCTAAATCTTCCCAAGGTACCCTTGTAGGTAGTTTGAATCCACCCCAAAGTGTCCAGGGATGATGCGATTGGCAGCGAAGTGAGATGCAGGCAATCTACCCCCACTACCTCACTTCCTAAATATCCCAAGCAAACGTGCATTTGGGATGAGGATTTCCACACCAGATGATTGAATCCTAGAATGACTTTTCTTTGTTCAAACACAATTAAGAACTAGGGAGTGTGTGTGGTGTAATGAGCACCCAGAGCTCCTTCTTGGCTCAGCTCTCATACTTTGTTATGAGAGCACTGCACACCAGAGTATGACAGATTGACCTTAATCAATGATTGGTGCCCCACCTTGCCACACATTGCAAGAAGGAGAGACTTGCCCTGGAGAGAAATCCCTGTTTATCGATGTATTTCTAGAAACAAGAGAGGGCTATCGTGGTGAGAAGGGTGAGTGCTGGGCACTCAGTGGAAGAAAGGAAATTTAGTTGTACAAAGAGTTATTCTTATTAAAAAAACAATTTTATATGGAAAATAAGCCACCAAAGCTCAGAGAATTGTTATAGGTGAGACATTTCATTAGGAGAGGATGACTGACTGAAATTAAATACTAATCAAGCAAGCTCTGAAGCAGCATGCTGCGATCTTTAGCCTCTAGGGCCTTGAAAAACTGGTTTTCTAACCATTTCTACTTCAGGAAATAAAAAATAGATGATGGGGAAAAGTCTTCTGCTTTAAACTACTTAACTTGGCTAGCCTCTAATTACCTTGTGTGAGAGTCATCCTGATGTCAGTGTCTATGTCTCATTTAGCACGTTTATTTCAGCTCCTTTTTCCAGGTCCCCTTTAGAATTAGTGGAGAGACATAGTGTTCCTCTCATCTCAAGGCCAACATCTAACCTTGATCTGATGCATTTGACCAGTGCCTGTTCCCCTCCTTGTTTCGCAGGTGGAGCTGGTGCCACCAGCTGGTTATGGGGACAGTCTGAACAGGGCATTTCTAAGCTTAGATGCAACAGGTCACACACTGCAGGCCAGCAGAGAAGCAGCATGGCAGACAGGCAGACAATGCTGAAATGCAGCAGGAATCACCATGTTTTCCTGAATGGAGGTTTCACTGGTGTTGGCCAACTTGGTAGGACACAGAGGAGTGTAAGATCTCAGCATTTTCAGTTGAGTGTCAGCTTTTCCAAATTGCATTCTTGTGGTAACATAGCATGAGATAAACAAAAGCAATAAGGGGGATCAGAGGGTGTTAAGCTACACAGAACAAAATGTTCTTTTGGTTCTTTTCCTGACGTGTTAGTCCTGCCTGGTAACACAGTCCTCCATTGCACACTGTGGATCTTTCTGTGGGTCTCCACAAAACATCCTTCTAGTCTCTGATGGAGACTGTCACAGAGCAAGTAATAAAATGGTCTGACTGTGAAATTGTAACACAATGAATCCCTCAAATGTCAGGAACAAGGTAACATGTATAATGGCTGAAGGAAGTGTCTTCCCTTCTCCTCTTTAGTTTTGTATTTCAATCAAGCTGGCCACAGAGAGAATTTGAATGAATTTCCACAATATGCCCCAAGAGCAGGGTTTAACCAGGGGTTTAAGTCTTACTAAAGGAGCAGTCACAAGTCTGGCTCCTAAGGGACCTTGGTGGGACTGGAACTTGTGAACCTTTGGTGCCCTGACATCAGTATATGCAGCAGGTGAGGACAGAGAAGTGGACTTCATCACCACTGCATCTTGAAGGAGAGAGACAGGCCAGTGAGGTATGTGAAAATGCCTTGAGAGAGGGACATGGATTTTTTTAAAAAACATTTGACCCCTCCTGCCCCTCCCCCCAAGGTAAGTGTGGCTTACACTTCACCTTCCATCCATACAACAGTTTCCCTTCAAAATGAACATATTGTACTCTGCAGAGGCGGACAATTTGCTGAATTTCATTTCACTCCTTCAATCTGCTTAATGAATAACAATGAGTTTGAAGGCTGTACTGGATTCTAGCTCTAGAATTTGAGCTGAAATTTGCATTAACAGGCTTTCAGACCTCCCTTGATTTTGGTTCTGCCTGTATTGCCTGCTTCTTGCCTGTCCCTGCATGGTTAAATTCTATGCCACCAAACTAAACCTTCATTTTACCCTAAAAGGAATGAACAAATAGTCCAATAGGATATTCTTTGAAGAGATTTGTAACACCGAAAGTTACTGCATGGACAGATTTCTCTCTTATGGTAGTTAATATGACTCATTTCTGAATTGGATAATTGCTATATGGTGGTGAATTCATCACTTCAAAACAAAAAGAGATGTGGGTGTGTTTATGTGTGTGTGCAGGGCATTAATGTGTACCAGTTATCAAAAGAGAGTGTATCTTCAGCCTACTACCGACTTTGACTCCTTTCCAAATTGAAGTGGAGACTCTCTGTTCTACAAATAGTTGAGGAAGCACTTAAAGCCCGGTCAAACGTTGGTGGTCTTTTGGAGCCTGTCCACCATTCATCCTGGACAGGTGAGTTATATTAGCACTGCCCAGGAAAGGGTAAAGGTCCCTGCAGAAAGGACCCAAGTATACCTGGCTAGATGAACAGGTAGAGCAAAGACATGATGTTTGCAATGGAAAAGCCCACACTGTGGCACGGCAAGTTGTGGTCATCCGGTCTGAATCTGCAGTGAAGTCAGAGTAAAGGTGGAATTGGATTCTAAAATAACCCTTCTGCCCTCTTAAGTGATTCTTATGATTTCTGGTTATCCTGTCATTTAAATGTGCTTAGATAATTTGATAAGTAAAAATACAAGTATTCACAGACCCTTTTCATTTATAAATTCTAGCAAATAGATGTTTAGAATGAAACTCTTAAACAAGTCAGGACCAGGCTGCTTCAGGCTTTTCCAATGGCATGGGCTGGCTACAAGACCAACTTAACTACTCATAAATTGGAGAGAGAATGGAAGACTTCCATCCCAGACATTTTCCATGGGGTACAAGAAATGTGAATGTCTGAAGACTATGGGAGTGCTAGCCTGCCTTCACTGAAGACCCAAGCTTCTCCTAAGAGTTAATCAAAATCCTGCAAATCACAAATGAATCCTGCTGAACTTGAGTCCTTCAGAGACAAAAATCAGATTTCTTGAGTCTTTCTCATATCCCAGAGAAACTGTAGAATTGGAAATTTTCAAAACTAGTCTGGACAAGACCTTGAACAATATTTTGAAGTTAACCTTATTTGGAGCAGCAGTTTGGACTAGATGACCTCTAGAAGTCCCCTTCAAGCTGAATTTCCCATTTAATCCGTCTTTCTCTTCTGGGGATTCTCCCCAGTTTCCGTCTTTCCTGAAACACAGTGTACATACTCAGACATTGAACTACAACCAAACAAAGTTATTTCAGATGTTTTATAATCCTGTTCATACATCTCAGTATTATCTTCATATAACAGTTCAAACTCAGGTTCAGCCTGCGATGGTTGCATCACAATCCCTATAACCTTTCCTGCACAACTCTACTGAATTTTTTCCCACCCAGTAGGTCTCTAGTTGATTATTTTTGTGTACCTAAACTAACTTGCATTTATCTCACTGAATTTTGTGTTATTTTTTCAGCCTACATCTCCTGTTTGTGGAGATAATTTTGAATTCTAACACTGTCTTTTGATGTAGTTTCACATCAAAGTCCCCTCAAAGCTTGGTATTTACAGATTAAATAACCAGGAGGTTATTAAACACTTCCTGATCTCTCTCTCTGTTGCACCTACTTCTTACAAATAGGCCACAGAGGAAACATGAAAGACCAAAGGAAGATACTCTTTTGCTATTGGATACTAATTCTGAACTACATTTTCATGGTGAAAAAGAAAATTCTTGGTTATGACCAACCCCCAAACACAGGCAGTGTCATGCTCCAGATCATGAGGCAGTTGAAATGCTACCAGGGTGAAGGGTCACATCCTGGACCAAGCCAGCTAACACACTTGAGGGACACATTCCCTGGCTGAAGGGCATGGTGCGGAAGGAGCAACATGCCCTCAGGGGCATTAGCCTGGCGCTTGCAGCACGGTGCTGAGAAGCGTGCATTAACACCTTCTGCCCAGCTGCTGCCTTCCTTCAGAGAGTCATGCTGCTTACCTCCTCATGCTGCAGGGTGTCTTGGCCCTCTCTGTGTCTCAGGCTCATGGCTTATTGGTCTATTGTTTTTATTTCACCCACGCAGAAGAGACTATGCACAGCTTTTTTGTATTAACCAACGAGTTAATACAACGATCATAGGGGCCCTCTGTGCCAAGTCCCATCTTGACTGCTCTTCTTATGCTTCTAAAAGCAGCCTTAATCTCTCTGTTTTTCATAGATTATAGAGCCCACAAGACTATGCAGCACATTTATTAAGTGAACAGAATTTGTTCTGCACTGATACCATTCTCTGGGAACGTAGCTCTGAAGCTAAATGCTTTTGCCATGCACAGATGTCAAACCCCATAAGGCTACCATGAGCCAGACATGCAAATGTCACCAGTCTGTCAAATGGGGGGTTGAGGGAACCTTACATGATTATCTCCAATTAGATGGAAATGTGAGAAGTATTTCGTTATAAAGAACTTTCAGTCTTTTAATCAAGTCTCTGTTGGCTCAGCTTTTCCCAACTAAACGGTTGGGTATAATCATAGAATGACAGAACACCAGGTTGGAAGGGACCTCAAGGACCATCTGGTCCAACCTTTCTTGGCAAAAACATGGTCTAGACAAAATGGCCCAGCACCCTGTCCAGCTGAATCTTAAAAGTGTCCAGTGTTGGGGAATCCACCACTTCCCCGGGGAGATTATTTCAATGGCTAATGTGTTCCCATTGTGAAAAATTTTACGCTTGAAATGAGGCACCAAGTCCTGAAAGCAGATGTGTAACCTTAGCTTTGCAAGGACCCGAGGGCTGGACCACCTCTGCGCAAAGCACTCCTTTGGAGAATTCAAATAAATCTGCCATAAATTGGCATCTGTAAGTGACTATAGACAGTTTTCTGTCTATGCAGTCAGCTCATTGCCATGTGGGGTGATGGGTCAGGAAGTAGCAGTTCATTTCCAGGATGACACTACTGGCCCTGAGCTGATTCCCTCACTAATGGTTAGGGGTTTCTGCACCAAACCCTCAATTTCAAGAAACTTCTTTTTTGCAGTCCCGTTTAAGTTCATGAAATTATCTTGCACAGATGCAGCATAAAAAGGAGTTGCTGGACATGGGATGGATTGCTGAGGAGAGTGGAATGGGTGTTTCTGCCCCTTGGTGTTTCTTCTTTACAAGCCAGATAAGCTACCTGTGGATAATGGAAACCTAACTGGACAAAGAATTCTTTGCAATTAAACAATCAAATGAAATTGAAAATATTGCTTACAATGCTTTGGTCTCAGTAGCAGAGTGCCTATTCTCTTGCATTTTCTCCTTCTTCCAGAGGTGAAGAGGAGGAAAGGCTAGGGAAGCAGTTTCTCCTAACAGACCCTATCTGCAGAGGTCTGAAAGGGCAGCTCACATCAGAGAAGGTCCTGGTGTAGATTCAGAGCCAGCTTTTCCTCTGGAGCAATGGACCTCCTGCTTTCCCCCGTGTCCTGTCTTCCCTCTGATCTGCTGCCAGGGTGTAGCACTTTTAGCTATGGTCTTCACTAAGCTCATTCCACTAGAGAATAACAGTCAGATCATTCCTGTTCTCACAGGCTCCGTTGGATTTGTAGCAATAGGCCAAATTTCAAGTATCTGTGTAATTGAAAGACATATAACTCCTACTTCTGCATTAGCTCAGCCCACTGTAGAAATCCAGTTTGTGTATCCAAGTACAGACTTAGATGTTCAAAGAGCAGACCCCACAAAGCCTTTATGCGGAAACTGTGATGCATAATCTTACACGACTAATATCAGGTGTATATTTTACTCAGAAATCACATGTTTTCTCTCAGAGATAAGAGCTCTTTGAATAACTGATACGGTAGATTTAAGACTTAGTGTTTAAGTGAGGAGATGATATAGACAAGTAGAAATTGTGCTTTTTGTGGCTGAATCAGCTGCAAGGCTTTTCCTGCCTGACTCTCAGGGTACAACCTCCAGAAGATATCTCTGCACTGTTGAACTGGTGTGTACCAATGACCATGTCCATACCTGCACCCTTACTGAGACCTTTTTGGGGAGATTGAGCTAACATGTTCATAATTGTAGGTGTCTTCATCTGAGCTCCCTTTTATAATCAATGGAGTGAAACAGGCAATTTTAAGCTGTGACTCATCTGACATATCTTAACATCTACTTTAGGATTAAGTGAATCATGCTCTAGAGTTGTTCTTCTTCTTTTTAATTTCTTTTTTTTTTCTCTTGAGACAGCTAGGAATACTAAATTGGACAGAGATACCTACACAGCTCTCTCCCCTTTTACCCTAGAATACATACAGATCACAAAAGCTCTTCTTAGCCTCTGAACACATAAGCTTAGCTTCTGCTTTTTCATACACTGAAAAAGTGTATGGTCTGGTCAGTGCTTATGACATATTCACCAGTTAAGTTCTTCAGGAGTGATCCCACCACACTCTCTTCCAACATCACCCCATCGTTCTTTAGACATTTCCTCCCTGTACTGTCAGGGAGCTGAGCGGAACACCAGCGTATCTCCTGTGACTTGCGAATGTCTGCAGCGGGGGAGAAACTTTTGTATTTCCTTAGGTCTGCCTTCTACTCCTACTTTCCTTCTACCTCCATGTTTTCATGGTGTTCAGCAGTTAGGTAGCAGTTAAGCACAGTCCCGTCCTCAAGCTGAACAGGAAGAATACAGCAGACACTATAGTTTTGGGAGAAGGAGCTGTATTTCAAAGTCACATTCTGCATGAGGCTGATCCCGAGTGAGCCTGCAGACTGCAGGAGAAGCATTGTGGTGGAGAGCTCATTTATTGGCACCTGCAAGAGAGTGTGAGAGAGCCCTGCATGTGCCATTAGTGTTCCCAGAACAAGCTGAGAATCCCATTTTCTTGAACCTCGCTAGAATTTCAAGTATATCTGCAATGCTGATTACCCATAGATATATTACTTCTGCAATACCACTGCCAAATTCCCCTACTGATGGCTTGCATCACTACATCATTTATCCAGGTACCTGAGGCAAACTGGGTTCCAGATAGCAGTAATCCCTTTTTTTTTTTTTTTTTTTCGCATTGGTATGGTATTGGAGTGGCAGCTGCCTGGGGCAAGCTCATGATACAGATACAGAGGATTTTGTTCCCTCCTGCAGCATCATGCTGTGCAAATATGTGATACCCTCTGCTCTTGGAGATCCCTGAAGATCCCTGCAAGTCCTAAAGTGTTTCTTTCCCCATCAGCCTCCCTGCATGAGGGCTTTCAGCTGCAACTGGGAAGACGGGTTGTTTCACCCTAATATGAGATGCCTATCTGGGCAGTGCGGAGGGTTGTTGAGCCATCACGCTAGTGTGAGGCAACAATTCATGTCTTTCAGAGCTGCAGAGAGCAGAAGGCAGTATCCATTGCTGCTGTGCCAACTGCTGAGCAAAGAGATCATCCCTCATGATGGGAAAGTCTCTGCTTTTATATCAACTGCACAAGGATGCCTGTGGTAGCTCCCCAGACTGCACACCAATCCCACAAACTGGGATGTGCATGGGTCCGTCCTGAGCAATAAATTGATTTGGTTTGGATGGAAAAGGGACAATCGTGCAGGCTGAACCATAGAAATGCTGTGCTGACAGACATTCTTTTGCACCCAGATGGAAAAATTAGAATATTTAGGAAAGCATGGGGTAGGATGCCCCTTCCAAGAGACTTAGGGTCACAAAGTTCATTTACCTGACTGGGATTTTTCACTCTGATATCATGTAGGAGCTTTTGACATCTGATATGCTTTTCTAATCCTCCAGTCATCTCCTGTATTTTTTATTACTTGGGGTTTTTTTTGTGTGTGTGTTTTTTTGTGTTTTTGTTTTTTAAGATGGAAGCAGCTATGGTCTAAAACACCTTTGGAGAAAAGGGAAGAAATAAAAGCAGGGGCACAGATTGCAATCTATTGCTAGTTTCAGAAAAAACAGCAGTTCTATTACTGAAAAGGAATCTGTAGTGCAATATTAAAAGATAAATTTCTTTGAGAAAGAAATTACACTAAGAGGGATGAATATTCTATTGCATATGTGAGATTGGTGTTCATCCAGGAGAAAAAAAGGACCTTTTATAAGGTCATATGAAGCATTTACAGCAGCAGAAAATGTTACGCATTTGCATTCCACAATTTTTTCTTCTTTTAAATATTTTCTAGTGCAGAGAATGGTTTCAGGCTAAGAGAACTCATTCACTAGAATTACTTTTCTCTTTGGTTTGGACAATGTGTATAGGCAAAGGTATAGTTCTGCTATCTGCTAAATCTGGGTAGTATTTAATGACAAAAGCAGCCCAGCTGAAACAAATAGTCCCTTTTGTGGAGGAAGAGATAATTCAGTGAAAAAGTATCAGAGCTCTAACAAAAGTCTCAGTCCTGAGAGATGCTTAGCAGTCTGGCACTGATCCACCATGGGCCCCCATTTGAAAACTGCAGATTTAACTGTGTCCATACTGTCAAGCACTTAGACACAATTCAAGAGCATAACACCCCTTATCCTGCAGAATACAGGCCCAAATGAGAAGAAGAAATAACCCCAGTACAGCTTCTGGGGTGACAGAGGTCTATGAAAAGCTAAGACAGCTGGTGAGGTAAAAAAGTTGACCTCAAGAAGTACCCAATTTATGTGCAATTGGTGTGTGAGCCAGACAGTTTTTTAATAGATAATGACTGGTGAGGTACGAACCAGCTGGTATCCTGTTCTTCATCTTTAGATATAGGCTGGAAGCAATTAAAGTTAATCCTATTATACATACTACATGGAAGATTTGGGAGCCAAAAAAAATTGCTAGGCACTTGCTGTAAATTCTCTTTCTCTTCTTTTTTGGGGGGGAGAGTCAGGATATTCCTTATCTTCTTTTAAACATTAACACCCTAAAGTTTTCATATTCTTGTGGATTCTGGAATTTTTCTTTCAGACTTCAGTGTATTAGACATTATGTCTTGAATTCTCTGCCAGATTTGAAAATGATGACAACAACAACAATGATATCTGAAATCCAATAGTTTATTTTTTAAAGGATACTTCTCACAATCTATTTCTGGAACTTTTAAATTATCTGATTTTTAAAATTAATTCCTATGTCCATAAAACCGGAATGATAACCACAAAGAATTGTAAGACTACCCCATATCCACAGAAGTCTATCTGAATTTGTCAATTTCATTGGCCATTTTAGTAAGCTGATTTCAGTGACCTTTGTCTACTCACTGCTTTACAAACACTAAAAAATGACCATTTTGGATCAGACCTTTGTGGACAGCAATTATTCCCAAGACTGGCTAATCCTGGATTACCCCTGTGAGGAGGACCAGTATATATCAGACATTGTATCTGATCTCCAGCCACTCAGAGAAGAGTAGAGATGCATGATGTGGATCAGAAGAGATGTACATTTCTTGGTTTCTCTGGGGAAGCGACACTGGAGAAAAATGGACATGATTAAATCAGAATTTTGTTTCTTGCAACACATCTGTCTGTCAGCCAGTGAGTCATGAGATGGTCGAAAGCTGGGGGGATGTGGTGGTGGAGCTGCTTTTGAGGCACTGTTTTCCCATGCTCAGGATCGACAAAAGCAGACCGTGATTGTCTCTGTACATGAGGATGTACAGGGGTGTCCTTCACCCCTTTTACCCCAGAGACCAGAGCAATAGTTCCTGGCCACCTCCATACCTGGCACTGCACGTGCAGGAGGACACATAGGCTGCTGAAACATCATTTTCCTCATGAACACTGTCACGATCTTTTGGGGGAAGGCATGGGGCACATAGAAATATCCCATGACCTGTGGGCTGCCAGCTGGACCAGTGTGGATAGAGGCTGATAATACTCCATGAGCACAGACAGAAAGAGGCCATCCTTCCGTCTGTGGAAAACAGCAGAACGCTAATTCTCTTATTTCCTAATAAGGAGATTTTAGAGAGAATTTTAGTTTAGCCAATTTTTGTCACACATCATTGCTATTTAATTGTTTTCGTCTCTTAATTAAGTTCAGCTGCCAGGATTTACCCAGAGAATTGTATCTAAGAGCTTTTTTGCTGACTGCAAACAGTTGTCTTTGAGAACATTTGTTCCTAAATTTTGGGGTTTATTCTGTTTGGATTTGTTGAATGGAGTTGTCAAAGGTTTAGGACAGACTTCTACTTCATTTAAGGAAGGCTTTGAAATATGTAACTGGCAAAGTTTTAGTTTGGATAATGATATTAGAAGTTCCCATACAACCTTCCCCCTACAAATTCTGAAAAGCACAACAACCGATCAGAAGTGGAAATAGATTTGCTGAGCTTCATAATAGCTACCTTAGTGAACCTGAACCCAAATTCCATAACTTGAGATGATTCATTGTCTCACAACAGAATCATCCAAAACTTGGCTTTGTGTGGCTGCAAGGGAAAATTCCACAGCTTTGACATCTCTCTGATTTTGTTATGCTTACACAGTTAATTTTTAAAAGGCAAAACAGATGCTACTTTGAGAAAATCTATGTAAAGAAATTAAAGGAAAAATAGATGATTGCTGACTGAACTAGAATAAAATAAACAGTATACAAACCCAATTTTTTTAGAAATTTTTTATGCACTGCAAATATGTAGCAGCTAATGTTGCTTTCATCAGAAGAAATACAGAAATACGAATGGTCTTTTACACCAGTAAATCTTTTTCTTTTTTTCTTTTCAGAAAAGTTTTGAGAAACCATATTGGTAACTTTAATTTCAAGTAGTTCCTCTTTTTTAGATTTTGGAAAAGTCAGTTTTCTATGTGAAAAACCACCCAAACTTGGCCCCATATTATATTTAGTGTTTAAACATATATTGTTGTGAGATGTAGCACATGTGCTTATGCCCTTATATTTTAGTATTCATACTGATTACCTCTCATTTTCTTTCTCCTGGGTCATAAAGAATTACCTGCACCTGTCTGGCTTCAGTAGAACTGCTGTCATTATTTGTAAAATGCCCACATCTTCCTTACATTTACCTCTACAGATTATAGTTATAGAAAAATCAACAAGATGGACACAAGGCAATTGGTAAAATGCAATTTCTCAGTCCATGTCCTGCAAGGGGCAGCCTGCTCCTGGAACACCAGGTACAAATTTCCATTAAACTCTTTCAACAAATACATAAATGCTTCCAGACATATGGAGTAGTGAAATATCTCTAATCCTGAGCAGCTGGGAGACAACCCTCCAGCAATTCTAAATAGATCGTCCCCATTTCACAAGAAAAGGTTGCTCTCTCACCACACTGAGGTCTTGAAGGACGTAATTGGGAAAGTGAAGCTCTCCAAGGTTCACCATGTCCATGGGGCAACACACAGCAGCACAGATTGCTGCATGAGACAGATTACCAGATTGTGCTGGAGAAGCCTCTTTACCTCCCTGTGTATCTGTTTAGCCTTATAAATCCTGTGGGAATCACGGACATGAGGATTGTCTGTTTATTTGTACAGTGCTTGGTGAAATGGGTGGTCTTTTTTGATGGTAAATGTAATGGGCAACAAGGTTGGGAGAGAATAAAGAAAGGAAGATTCCAGTAGGTTATGCCTAAGGAGGAGCTCAGTTCCCATCTGGACATTTCCAGCTAATCCATACGAAGTGAAATGGTTTTTTTGGTGTCAACTTGGATTCCTAGGCGATCAGTTAAGCAAGTGGCCTCACCATTAAAGACAAAGGGCCAAGTGCAATCCTGCAGTAACCAGGCATGTTGGCAGCAGGAGAAAAAATAAGAGAAGAATGATAAGGGAGATGTATCCATTTACAAGGACTGAATTTGCCCTACAGAATGAAAGGGATTGCTACTCTGTGGCAAATGACACTGTCCTTGTACCTCAAGCAAACAGTGTTCCAATAAGCCTCTGAAGAGAACTCCAGAAAATGAAAAAGCAAGTGTTAGACATGCTGTTTTAAGGACATTATTTTTCCAATCGATCTTTTATGTGGAGAAAAACTGATTTTGTCCCATCTCAGTCTTTGAGTTTGTTACAAGATTTTCCATTTTTCTAGTCTTCAGTGAACAGAATAATAGTTTGCTTTTTTTACTTCACCTTGGAGCTAAATACTGAACCCTAGAATTATTACCATGAAACAGATGGGGATATTTTTTGTGAAGATGAAAAAGTAAAGACCTAATAAATGAAGAACATTTGAGATGAGAAGGCTAAAGCGGGCTCTGCTGCACTATATGTTTGACATTAGTATTTTAGCAATGTAGGGGGTTTTACAAACTTAATTTTTTATGTTTCAACTGCTGCAAAGCCTCCGAAAGGAAGGGTGGATGGTGTTCATTGTTCACCACAAAGGACCTACCTGACCCTGACATGGGTGCAGTATGGTCACAAACTTGGACATGCTCCAGAATTTCAGGTCTCCAGCATCTCTGTCTTGGTCAAAAGGGTGCAATACTACCTGCTTTTCTGTATGGCTTCAGCATCTCCCTTTCTTGGGGGTCTGTCCCTGCTGGGACCAGCTGGTCCACTCCAGTAACTGTCCTGAGACTGTGTGGGAGCCAGCTCAGGGATCTGGTCTCCAGTTTGTCTTTCCCCCTTCTCTCTGTACGTTAAAGAGGTGCTGGTGGATAATGTCACCAGTGTTTGCATTCAGGGGCTGATCTGGTGCAAGTGTGAGGAAATCAGGAGGTAGAGAGGTGGACAGCCTACGTAGTATAGCTGCACCAGAGAACTCTGGTTATACCCTGGGTGCCTGCTTAGCTGTTCCCACCTAATTTCCTTGCTTGATGTATCATTTGTGAAAAGGAATATTCTGTCTCTCTGTGGTGACACAGTCTCTGCTACATAAATTAGCCATTTTTTTTTCAGTGACTTTTTGGGTGAGCAGTCTCAACAGAGGAAACTAAATTAGTTCTTTGTGTGTGGTGGTGGTTTTTTTTTTTTCTGTAAGATGAAATCTTATTTTATTCCTTCAATTTCTAGTTAGTTCAAACTTTCCTTTCAAAATTAATTTATGGACAATGTTGTCCACTGATACGAAACATGAAGAATTTGAGATCCGGCAAAGAGTTTATCATAAAGGCAGAAGCTTGTGAAAGCCTATGTTCCCAATAGAAAGAAATGTACAGATTTTAAATCCAGAAAGGGATTTGTGAATGCATAATATGACCTCTTGTATAGCATAATCCATAGACTTTTACTTAAAAATTCTCACCCACCTTAACTAAACCAAATACTTTTGAAAAAATAACTGGTCTCACTTCAACTACTCAAGATTTAAAGATGTACCATGGTATTTCTGGTTTGTTTTTTTTTCTTTCTTTTTTTTTTTTTTTCCTGTAGGCAATTTCTATCACTGTTACAATAATTTGCCCACTTACATCATGAGTTTGTCATAACTATAATACACATCTGTCTGCTCTGGAAAAAGTCTTCTCAAATCCAAGCTCTTCTCACAGCTTATCAGCTCATACCTGTAAAGAAATAATTCCCTCCTCTTATCTTGCACACTACCCAGAAGAGGTGTCTCATGTTTGATGGAAGAGCCAGATTTTACAGGCTGAATCATTCTTATAGCTGTGTAGTGGGTTTTTTTTTTTTCTTCACTGATGTGTCAGCATCTTATTCACTTGCAGAGACAGTGTTCTTTCCTCTCGGTTCAAGTGGTCGAAAAGTATGTAAAGTGTGCCTTGTGAGTCCATTCATCCTTGAGAATGCTTCATTTCACTAAGGTCTTTTCTATTTTTGCCTGCACAGAAGTAAGTCCTTCAATCTGTGAAAATTTGAGGTAGGTAAATAATAAAGGAAAGACACGCTTTGGGCTATATGCAAGGGAGGACCTTGCATGGTGCATTTTGTTTTCAGACATCTTCATGTCCTCATCTCACAAGTAGGTAAAGGTTGTCATTGGATTTGGAGGGAAGAATTCATGGATTGTTACACTATATTTTATGGCTTGTATGTCAAATTTAGGTAGAAGAACTTTAGGGGACTCCACATTATCTACCTCTGTTATCAACTTGAAAGCAACAGAAGACATGGTTTCTTTATGGATGTACATTACTTTTGGCAAATGACATAACTGTAGAGCTACTTGCCATGGAATGGATGGGCCCAAACCAAAACACCATTCTTCAGCTAGGAAAAATCAGATCAACTAGCTGATCTGAAATTTGCTACATAAAACTGTTTCAACCAAAACAAGAAATTTAAGCAGCTTCAGATATTTGGATCAAATTTGTAATTTCCAGTCAAGGCCTCTTGCTGATGACAGAAAAGGTTGCAGAAGTGTTTGATCATCACCACAAGCTTATGTGTTACAGTCATGAGAATTAACATTATGTTTCAGAGGATTCCTGTTGCAATGGTGCCGCGAGTTGATTTCTGTGTATACTGTAACTAACCTTTTCTAAAGAGAAAACAGTGGTGGCATTTGTTTCTGTCTGTCTATTGAAAAATAACCTGAAAAGAAAAATCCAGCAAAAGTGCAAACACTCGTCATTCTGTGTTATACCCTACCCCACATTTCCAGATGGTTTCACTAGAAAAGCGAATTAGGGAAGGCAGTCCAGTGCCAATGAGCTTGGAGTGAAGAGGAGCAGAAAGCACAGTCCTGTCAGGACTTTGCGGAAATCAGCAGAAACTTTGAGAAGTCCAGAGTTTTCCTTTTAGTGGTTGATCAAGAGGCATTCTTTACCTCTATAGAGGTACCTTTAGGATTTTACCTTTTCTGCTCTCTCACCCTATCTCCCTCTCCTTGCTAGCCTCTGAAACAAGTTGCTAACATGTGGGGAAAGGGTACCCCCCAGTCATTAGCAGCATTGTCTCTGAGCATACTTCACCTTTCTGAAGGAACAGGCTTCCTCTAGCTTTTGAGACTTCAGTGACAGTTTTTCTTGAGATTGTATGTATGATTTTCTACTATTAATGAGTGACAACCAAATGCCATTTAGCTCTACAGCAGCTTTACACAATGTCATGTTTTTATACTAGATTGTCATATTGTTATTGGGGATGAGCTGACTATTACTCCACTAGAAGTCTCAGTGACTTCATTTGGACCACTGATAGAGCAGCCCCACTGACAGCTCAGCCTTCTCTTGCTCTTAGTAAGTCAGTTTTTGGAATGAATGAGGACTTTTTGATCTCCAACATCACATTTACCCTTGGTAAAACAGCAATATCACCAAAGCTAGCAGGATGAGGGTTTGAGCTTTTGTTGGAGTGTTAAGCAGGCCATTGTTTCACATTTCCTACTTGGATCCTTTAAAAATTCCATTTGATCTAACTTCACTGCTGGTAGTCCAGAAATAAAGCAATTCCTTGGGGCATGAATGTTATTCAGACAACATAGTACCAATATTTGTCTGCTTTCCCTCCCTGGTATCCAACATCTTTGCCAGCTCGTTTCTCCTCAAAGAGGAAATAGCCCATTTCTGGAATTCAGATTTTCCTGACTTCTTGGAAACAGGGAGTATCAAGTGTTCTGAATAACGTTTCCCTTTGAAACCTTCTTAAAATAGTCTTTAAAATATCTGCTGCTTTTGAAAGTTTTAAGATCCCTGGGGATCTAATTCTGCTGACATTGATGGCATCTGCCAGCAGAAACTCTGGTTCTGCAATTTCTTCCGTGAGCTGCAGTGCCCTTTGCTTGATAAAGAAAGATGCATGAAGTAGGTCCAAACCCAGCCATGAGTGTCTTTTGCTGTGCTTTTCTCAGGCTGTGCCCAGTGTTCTGGCAGATCTGATGCTGGTCTGACAGGGGTTGAACTACTCTGGTTAGCAGGGTCATCGCTAACAAAGGAGGGAGCGGGAAGTCCTCAAAAATACTGGGTGTGAAAAAAGACAAATATTTGATCATTTTTCTATGGAACCAGTCCTCCCAAGAAAATGACTGTAAATCAAAAAGCAAAGCTCTCTCACATTACCAGAAGAAAGGTAAAAGGCTCATAATTGTTACTGAACAAATCACATGCAAGTGAGTCATTCATAATTGCTTTATAAAAATAGTGAATAAATGCTGTCTTATTCTGTACTTGATTAAGCACGTGTATAACTTTAGTCAAAAGAACCTGTCTTGTGAGCATAAAGTTGAGGGAATAAGGCTCAGCAAGAACAGCACCCTGTGGAAAATATATATCCCACAGCCAAAAATGTCTTTGGGAGATGCAGGTCTCTTTTTAATTGTATCTGCTCCAGGAAGATTTACTCCTGTGCAGAGAAAGAGCTTGTGCTTGCCTATCGTTCTGTAAATGAAACTGGCTCCCAAGTAAGCATGATAGAGTCAGGGATTTCATCTAGCTAAAAATTAATTTCTTCATACATTTGTTGTTTATCCAGCTGGATACTAGATGGGAAAGATGGGTCAATTGTGTTTTCTCTTTGATAAGTAACATCTTTGCTCATGATAATTTTTTTCTCCCTGCAATGAAGATAGCAGCTAAACTCTGAATACTAAATAAAGCCAAGCCAAATACTTGGATATAATACATTAGAAGAGGAGAACCCATACCATGCTGAAGTTTCACAATCTCATTTTTTTAAGGTAAGTGCTCTCAGTTTTCTGCTAGGGCAGTTCACTATCTCTAAGGCCAAATTCAGTCCAAGGAATAATTTTCTTTTACACAAAAACATGTAAAAGTCAACATGAATGTACAGTTTTGACTTGAAAAATAGTTTCTTTGACAGGTATTGCCTGAGAGCTCCAAGCAGTCTTCAGTCCACCCACCTACAGCTCTCCGACTGACAGGTGAGCAAATTCAGCACTCCCCCGATCAATATTTCAAGAGATTGCATGTCAAAAGAAAGCCTCAGGAAGCTCTTGCAAAGTGGAGCATGAGTTGTTAACATGGAGGGTTTAGAAATCCATAGTCCTGATGGGGGCTGCCCCTCAGCCCTGCCTGGGAAAGGCTGAATAGTCCCATATCACCTCTGTCTCATTGACTTGATGGATTTTCCCTTCTGGACCCTTGCAGGTGGAGTTCTGCCTGATGCATTTATGCACTCCAGCCCTGTTGGGACCCAAACTTCGACATGTAAAGTTAAGTGCCCACGTGCAGGGCACATGCAAGAGTGGCAGCCCAGCTGCTTGTGTTGGCAATAGAGATCTCCTCAAGGCAGTCTGAGGACTGTCCAGCACACCCTAAAAGAGGCGTCTACATCTCGTCAGTGCAACTACTCTTCAGACCTATACAAAAACACCTAAATTTAGGTATCTTAATCTGTGAGGACATCCTGCCTGTGGTAGCACTGGTAGAGGACAGGTTGCTGCCACCACTCCTGCTCCCAGGGCTGTCCTCTCCCACAAGAGTTGCTTCCAGCTCCGTGTCCCCCCAGAGGAAGGAGATATTTGAGTGATCCGTGCTCCCATGCTACTGTTTTCTTCCACCTCAAAATGCCTGAGTACTTTTCCAAAAAATACAAATTTCTGCGTCAAGAGGATACTCAAAGCTATTTCTTACAAGAAACACACAGAAAAGCATGCATGTCTTGTCATTGCTCTTAGGATTAGAAGCAAATGATGAGTAAATGCAGTATTCAAAATCCTAGGGGTTCTTACATTTAAGGTTTTTTAAGGTATTTTTCTGGCAATCCTTTGCTCAAAAACATTAGGCCTAGGGCTAGCTCACCTAGGTCTTGCAGATATCCAAATTGAGTGAACCTCCTGGGCCAGATCTTGTAAAGAAAACTGTTTTTCCAGGCCTGGTAAGTGTATTTAGGACCATGGCAGTACTGGTACCAGGTAGAAATTCAAGTTCCTCACTTGCCACCAGTGCTGTCATAATATGGTCTTGCTAGTTTTCTGGGTGTCCCTTGGCTTCTATGCTGAGTCCTAAGAAGATGTGGGCAATCCTCCTCTGCTCTGGAGCTCAAAGAAAACTTCAGCTGCTCTAGCAGCTCCACTGGGGGTGTCAGACCTGTGTGGACTAATTGGAGAAGTAATTAATTACATCTGGTGCCGAGGGAAGCGTTGTGCATGGCAGCCCCCTGGCAGGGGTAGGCTGTGCTCCTGGAACCCATGCATCCAGCTGAGTGGGATGGAGCTCTTCTCCCTCTTTGCTTCTTCTGTCAGGATCAAGCCAGGCTCAGGGCCTTCTCCTGGTGCTGAGCACCATGGCAACTCTGATTAATGCTGTTGTCACCTCCTGTACTGATTCTTTCAGCTCTCTTCGTCCCCTTCTCCTGCTTGGCCTACTTTAGGAGATGACTGCTCAGCAAGAAAGTCACCATCCCTCTCACACCAACAGTGTGACATACCCAGCCATGGTCTGCTCCACAGAGGTGGATGTATTTTGTGCTGGAGCTGGGGTTTAGTGAGGTCATGTGCAGCATTTTGCCGTGTGTTCTGCCCTGCGGCTGGGCAGGGTTGTTTTATTGCTCTGCTGGGCACCCACCTCACATGGCTCGTGGGTGCTTCACCCACTGTGTGCACCCCAGGTGTTCAGTGCTCACCTCCAGAAATGCTGATCCTTAAAGGCCATTGACTGAATAGTAAAGCTCCCATGGCCTTTCTGCAGAGGGTACAACAGTGGTCCAGCACCCTGGTGTGGTGCTGTCCAGCTCAGAGAAGTTGCACCAAAGGGGCTGAACACCACCCGTCCACTCCAAATGGCACCCAAAGTGTTGAAGGTCCAGCTGCCTTTGCTTATGCAGGTTACAAGATGGGGATGCAGCTGTTAATTATTGGGAAATTGTGATTCACGTTTGCATGTTGTTAGGTGTCTTTTATAAACAGTTCAAGACATGACTTCTGACACTGCCCAAAGATGACCAACATAGATGAACAGCTAATGGCCTTGGGAAGAGCTGAGCCAGGCCCAGTGCAGTGCTCCATTCTCCCCTGCCTGGGGAGAAGACATTTCAGTACATGATTTCCTCTCCGTCCTGGGGCCTGCAGCACAGGCTGGTAGCAGGACTATGGCAGCCCAGGATTCATCCCAACGTGGACTTCTGGTGCATGGTAAACATGGCACATGTGTGTCCTAAACTGTACTGGGGAACGAGACCAAGTACGCTAATGAGAGAGCAAAGCCAGGTGTCAATAACAGGCACAGTCTGTGTGTACATTGTACCCCCTCAAGTTTTACCAGCATATATGTACTCCCCTGTAAAGTGCTAGGCCAGAAACAGAAGATAAGTTCTTACAGCAGCCCAAATATACCCATTCGATTAAAGGTACAACATGCTTCTAGTATAAACTGTAGTCTTAAAGTAAAAGAGTGATTTTTCACCACTGGATGGCAGAATCTTCCTCTGGTCTAGCAAAATAGTAGCAGAACAATTTGGTAAAATTAAAACGTAATTCAAAGTTCAATCCCGTGTCTGATCAAAGTGAAAGGATCTATTGGAAATGAAATTGCAGAGGCAAAACCCTATATTTTTTAGAAACTCCTGACTATAACATCTGACCTTTTAATATCCATCCTGTTCATGTGAATTACAGGGCACTTGTTCTTCTGAGGATTTGTCAGTGTCCCCCAACACTGTGCACCTTGTCAATGTGATGCTTATGTCTACAGTGAGTATTTTTTCTCTTTGATACCATATTGCCTTATGAATAAATGTTTGAATTACAGAAATCACCACACACTTGGGAGATGTGTTTAGAAACATGCTGAAGTTGGCAATATTATAACCTCTTAAAAATACAAATGTAATAGTATGTACAGGTGCTAAAGCTCATATAATATAGTGCTTGGGCCAGAAACAGCACTATTTTAAAAGAAAAATATGTATTTAATTTCTATTGAGAGGATGTGGTATTTTTAACTCATTATTGGAAGTTTTCAGGAGTTAAACAGACAAAAATAAACGTCTATCTCCACCATTTCTTCTTTTACTTAGAGTATACACTGAGCAGTTTCATGGGATTGTGCTTGAGCAAAAGGAGAAGAAGGAAATAAATTAGGACTTCACCACTGCCAAGTGGGAAGACAAACTTTGTCCTTAACCTCTAAAGGTTTGGTGTGAGCTTCTGTCAAACACAGACTATTCGTTTCTCTTAACAGAGACCATTAAGTAGTTCTGAGTATTGTCAAGAATCTAAAACTCTAATTCTTTTCAAAGACCTGATTCCACGTGGCTTTATATCCGTATGAAGTGTTGGTGAAAGTTTTCACAGAGTATTGTGCTCTATGCATCCTGCTTTAGCTGGGGAGTTGGATTGGATGATCTCTAGAGGTCCCTTCCAAATCTGATAATTCTGTGATTCTGTTTGGGTAACATTAAAAATCAAACAAATCTCATAACACTTGGCAATCAGTATTCTAAAAGCATGTTATTTAAGTGTTCAAACAGAAATTTTTTCCCTAAATGATTTATATGCAATACAAGAAATTTGCAGATAGATCAGAAAGGACAAAACCCAAGATGCTACATAAACTAAGTTGTTTCAGTGCATGAAACACCCACTTCTGTAGCATCCTGTGGCAATGAGTTCAATGACTGTATTATATAGTTTGTAAGAGTATATCTTTAGAAATCTTTGTTCCTGTTATTTTTACTCCCTCTTTGCATGTCATGTATGAATGTCTAAGCTATACCTTTTTGTTGAAGGTATTTTAGCTTAAAACCAACAAAAATAGCATAGGAGCTGAAATACGCTTTGAGTCACACTCAGCCACAAAATATATAGGTTACTCCAGAAGAAGTAAAAGAGAAAGCAAACAAACAGGGCAGTTTGAGTGCAAACAAAACAAAAACCATGTTGACATCTCTGGAGGGGTGAGGGATGCCACTTGCATTGCAACGAACCGGGGATCTTCCCACGTCTCGGCAGGAGCAGTATTTCAGCAGGCAGCAGCAGCTCATGCAGGCAAAACCCAGCAAAGGGCTGGAAAGCTGCCTATTCTCCCCACTCTGGCAATTAAGACTTGGCTCGGGACTAGAGAAGGTCTTGATTAAAACGACCCCTGTGGATCACCTAGGATCCAGCCCCACCGTCCCTCTGTGCCGAGCAGCTCTCGCAGTGTATTCTCCAAAGAGCATCTTAATCCTGAAAACCACAGCGCCGCATTTCCTCTGCATGGTGCTTGTCAAGGCGTGCCAGAGGGTAAGAGGGCCTTGAGAACATCTGGATTATAATTAAACAGGAATTTACAGTAACTAGACCTAAGTGGCTTGAACAACAAATTTACTGCTGATAAGGCCAGATGAGTTTACCCAGATAATCCTCTGTGTTTTCTTCTGTCCTCAATAAAACGTAGTTTTGTAATTTATATTGGGGGAGAACTGGGAAAGCTTCTTTTTTCACCTGAGGGCTAATTGCAGGTCCAATAAAAGCCTTCACCCGTGCCACAACATTACCCCGCAGCGTTACTGTTTGCCTGCACGCTGGGCTCAGCAGAGACATGTAGGATCCTAGCTGCTGATTAAGAAATGCAAAACCAGATTCAGGGCAAATCAACCATCAGTTACGATGTTTTAAAATATCCTATTAAAGACATAAGAAAAGTACACAAAACTTGGCCTATAGTTTACTTTTCTAAAGGCCTCTTCATTGGGCAGAGGCATGTCAGGGTAAATTTTCAAGTAACCTGGCCTCAATGCTTGCATGCCACTGATACTCATCATCTGGGTAGGACACTGATGTTACACTTGAATTAAATGTATCTGGGACTTCTCTCTGGCAGCACCAGGCACACAGGTCTGGGGCCACCCTTGCCATATTGCTCTCTTCCCTTTAGGAGCAGGGCAGAAGCCACCAGCCTGTGCACTCAGAGTGGCTGGTGGAGGTGGTTTCCCTGACCACTACCTCATGGGCATGTAAGGGTCTCTGCATCTCTCCCTGTGAAACCTTGCAAAGAGCAGATTTGTGCCTCTTCTGTTCCCTATTTGCTCAGAGAGACCACTGTCTACTCAGTCCTTGGCCTTTTATTTTTCCTTCTTAGGGTGCTCAGCTCCCCAGGGATGGTACAGAGCATCATCTGCAGAGGTGGGAATTCCCTGAGGTCTCTTACTACTCACAGCTACAATAATATTAATGCTGATATCTTACGCTTGCCACATGCCTGCTGTCTTGCAGTTAGATGTAATTTTTGATGAACATCAGGCAACATTTTGCCTTCTTTTATGCATGGGGCACTGCTAACGGAGGGGCTCCCAATGCACCTGCAAACAGAATATGAGACTTCGGGTGGCTCATTTTGAAAGCAGGTCATGTGTTGATGCCACACAGCCCTCAGCTGCCCTGTCCTCATCCACCACACTACAGATTTACTTTGGAAGAAGCTGATGGACTAATTTGGCATGTCAAAGCTTAATGTTGCAAGATCCTTGGGTATATCAACATTTCAAAGCACGGTCATAAAAACTTCAACAATGGAATGAGTTACAGCAAAATTATGGCTTAACCTGTCATGAAGAGTAACCTCCAAAAAATTAGTAATTCTGCCTGTGTTTTGCAATGTATGTTTGGCAGAGGTCACATTGGGAAGTCGTTGCTAACTGTTGAATAGAAAAAATAGTATACAACTTGGTGCTGATAAACTAATCCTTACCTTCTGCTTGTGCTTTGAACATTCATTTATTTCCTCCCATTTGCTGTCTTTTCTTCTGCAAGGTCATCCCTGCAGTATGAATGTCCCTGTGACATGCTGCTGTCTTTCAGTGTTAATGTCACAGACATGGGGCTTCATCTCACAGCATCTCTGTTCCTGTCTGTAAAACAACCCATCTAACCTTGGAAGAGAACATGAAAATCCCTTGGTCCTCCCTTTATCAGAGTCACCCAGTCCATTAATGACTGGCTAATTGAAAAGTCTTCATTCATGGCCTAACCTTGCTTAGTAAGGTCAGGATTAAATATAAGGGTTTTCTTGACCAAGCTCCCCAGGGCTGATTCCTTTCCTCTGTCAGGATTTGTGAGAGGGGATTCAAGTTTGATGTGGGGAAAAAGCCCCAGTGCTTATCTCCAACAGTATCTTCCTCCAACAGTTCAAGTCCTTCTCAAGTCCCTTCTAAAGGCTTAAGGGTCCCCTGTGTTCTTGTGCCAGCTCTGTGTGGATTCGAACCATCACCTCAGGACAGTAAATTGTCTGGTTTGCCAGGGTGGAAATATGTTTCTGCTTCAGAAAATGAGGTATGATTTGTGAGGGAATTTAGGAATGAATGGGAGGTGCCATCTTTGTGACTCACTCAGGCAAATCAGGCAAAATGCAAATGAGTAAAGATTGTACAGTAGCAACCAGGAATAAATAGGTATCTGTTTATCATAGCTCTTATCCAGGGAGACAGGGCTAGAGCAAACATATTTAGTAATAAGTCTCCTTTTTGCCTCATTCCTGGGTGTAAAAATCACTGCTAAAAGCTTGAGCAGGCAGGATTTGACACACAAGAAGTCTGCTGGTGGAGTTGACCAGAATAAATGAGGAGACTTGCACTCAGACCAAAGTGAGTTTGTGCTCGGAGAAGCACCTGCAGTTCTTGTGGAAGAAAACTACAGGGAGGCCTCTGCAAATCCAGCTTTTTTATTTTTAATTTTAAGAATTTAGAAAACCTGCATGGTGGGGAGGTGAAACTCCCCAGGTCTCCCCAGAAATAGTGGCTCCTGCTCCTCCAAAGGTTCTCATTCCCTTGTTGGTCTTTGGAGGGTAATGAGGTGATCTGTTGAGGACTACTTCAGCTTTTACTCTTCCTGGGACTGAGTGGTACTGCAGAGAATTAAAGCTCCCAAAAGACAATGGCCATTCCCATGGCCTCAATATGTTTTATTTCAGTAAGTGGAAGAAAGTCTCTAACAGAACTACCCCCCCCCCCCCCCCCCCCCCCCCCCCCCCCCNNAAACCCCCCCCCCCCCCCCCCCCAACTTACTTCCTTCACCACTACTCTATAAAGTAAAGTTTGCAAGGATTTTTCTCCCGAGTAGCCTCTCAGAGCAAGTGCAGAACTCATTAAATGAAAAAAAATGAACAAATGTTCAACCCTTCCTTGTTATTTCCCTCCCCGGTTGGCCTGTTAAACCAAAAGAAAAAAAAAAAGCCTTAAAACTGAAATGGAAAAAGGTAGGAATTTCCTGTTTTGCTAACTAAAAAGAAAGGCCAAGCTGAGCCCTGGTGCAAGCAGTGGGACCATCCATGTTTGGTTTGAAACTGACCGGGGAGGAAGAAGCAGTCTTGGAAGTGAGTGTGGGGATGCTGAGTGCCAGGGACTGCTGGTGGGCAAGAGGGAATGAAGCATGTGTCTCCTCTTTGGAGCATGGATCCAGGCCATCTCTAGGTGCAGGCCTGTGTGTGGGCAGTGTGTCCACCAGCAGTTTGAGGAAAGGCTTGAGCTGGCCATTCATTGGCTGTAAATGCACTCAGGGTGGCTCCAGCTGTGGTGAAATGAAGAGAATTAACACAGAAATAGGTTGACCTCACAAAAGTGCAGGGAGTTCGTTTGCCTCCGTGGTGATCAGGTGGAGGTGTGAGCAGCAAAACCGCATAAGGGCTTTGGAGAGGGTAAAATGGCCACATGATGCCAAAGAGAGCTCTCTACTTGAGCTCTGCTGTGGTGAAAACACAACGGCATTGAACAAAACACAAGGGAAAGCACAGTTTCCCAGAAACTCTAGGGGGACCTTACTGCTGTCCTTGGGTGCCTGAAACAGCGATATTTCTGAACGGTAACTTGCCAGCAATATGCTGAAGGGGTTTGGTGGAAACACCAGAGTCCACGTAGCAAAGTTTTCCTTTGCCCTGGTGTGAACTAACATCTTCATAAGTCTCTGTCAGTGAATTGTATTAGCTGCAGTTCAGAGTAATCAGTCTCTCTCAGGAAGTTACCGTTTGACTTTCGCACTTGCCCTTACTAAGTAATACTATAAATCTTTGAATCGTCTGGCTGCCTTTGATCTTGCTGCAAGTCTGTTGAATACTCAGTGACTGGGGTGGAAGAAGGGGAGAGGAAAGTACCTCTTCACTGCACTGAAGTAATTCAGAATGCTGAAAAAAAGAGAGATGGATATGGTTCATTTTCCTAATGAAATGAGTTCAGTTTGCAGCGTTACAATTTCTGTTATCACACTTCAGAGCTGCGAAGAAACGATAATGTTCTTAAGTGTATGTTATTTGGGAAAGTGAAAAGATATGTTTAGTTGTATCTTAAAATGACTCTTTAGAATAAGATCCTATCCATAGCAATACTTGAATAAGACAGATTTGTGGGTAGATATAGTGTTTGCAGGTGGAGCAGAACACAGGTAAACAGGTGCTATAGAAGAGTACACTGCACTTGCAGCACAAGCCCCACGAGTCACAAGCCTAAATGATAGCAATCCAGAAAAACTTTTGGACTTCCCAAGGGTGGTGTTGGTGTTTATGTCATTAAGTCAGATCTTGCACAGTCATCTAGAGTCCCTCTAGAGGTTAGTGAACAGACTCAGCTCATTGCACGTCTACCAAAAGGCTGACCTCGTCATTCCTAGTTACCTGAGTGCTGCTATTTGTGTTGTCACTTCACACAGGCCAAGAGGCACTTTCCCATCCCCTCCATATTCATTACCTATGTTATTGTGGCGTTGTGAAGAAGGAGGGCGAGCCCAAATTCTGTATCAGGCTTAGCACAGGCTGTAAGCAGAACTTATGACAAATATCATCTGGTTGTCAGCTCACTTGTGGTGGGTCAGGCACCCTTAAAAGGTATAACGTGCAGGATAACAAGATGTGCTGTGAGAGGTGCTTTACTGGGAGACTACTTGATCTGTTGAAGCTACATCAACCTTATTACACCACACCTTTGCTCTAGAATCTGTTCAGAAAAATGGGAGTGATAGTTGTGCCAAGAAATACACAAAAAAAAAGAAAAGTGGGGATTATACTCAATATTTGCAAGGCTATCAGCCACATCCCTCAGCAATCATATCTATTAATGTGATTACTATTGATAATGTACCCTTCAGTTACGAGCTTCCTTAATTTGAGCATTCATGGCAATCAGTTACTAGATGAAAGGCTTATGATTTTTTTTTCCTGAATATTACTAGACAAAATTATTGTCAATGATGAGAAATCTGTGAAAAATGCCTTCCTCTGGCAATTTAATTTTGGCATCTTTTTTTTTTTTATTTGGTACTCTGTGAATCTCTGCAACAAGAGCAGAAATGGGAGAAAAATGCGTCCTTGAGCACACGTTTGGTACTCAAACTCAGCTGCAGCACCAGATTTGAATGAGACAGCAAAGCAGGACAATCACCTTTTACTCCTGAATGCTCTTGAGGTCAAAAGGGAGAAAATGCACCATTCAGCTATAGAGATTTCCAGTTTTTGAGGCAATCACTTATTTTTTGCTGTTATCAGCTACTTGTGCTACCGTATGTTATAAAAAAATGACTCCCCCACCCTTTATATCCTTGTATTGTGCTTGTTTATGCAATTCTGCTGAGGCACTTACAAAACAACCAGAAAAAGTTTGAAACCAAGCTTCATATAATGTTATACCTAGCTGACATGAGTGAGTGCATGTGGTTTTTTGTGATTATGTATATATTTCTCTGGAGATGGATATAGTCAGACATCCTTGGATACACTTATATATGCCCAAAGTTGAATAGTGTACCTTACTATTAAAAAAGTCAACCCTGGGGGTTTATATATATATTTAAAGATATATAAACCACACACACATAAACATAAATATACTTATGTGAAAAGGTCAAAAAGACAATAATTAATCCTGGATGTAAAATTAAATCCCATATCAAGGGCTCTGCTTCACCCATGCAATGCGATGGTGGGATCGTTTCCTCGGGCATTTTTACATGGACTGAAACCTTCTGCAACTTAGAAACACTCAGAGGAAGACTGCATGCCCAGGCTTCCCCCAGTGTCACAGACTTCTCCATGAAAGTGTGTTCTGCAGAGCAACCTTCTGGCTACCTGCACCTAAAATGTGCTTGTACATAGGTTTATAAGTACCCCAAAAGGAAGAAGGGTTGTATGCCTTTTGACTAGCTTTTGTCTTTATGGGAAACATTATTTCCAGATTAAAATATACTAGGGTTTAGTGGCCTAGAAGTTTTTCGGGGAAGAGGAATGCTTTTGATTTTCAGAGAGGAGGGTTTACTGGAAAACAAGTTTCCTTTTTTTGAGGAAAAAATCAACATCTGTATTATGTGCCAGGACAACACTAACCCCTTCCTATTTTTCGTGAGGAATAGGGAAAGTGTATTTAGTGAAACACATTTGAACAGTCTTTATGCTTTGATGTGTGTAAGATCCAGCACACTAAAAAAATGTGTTTGGTGAAAACAATGTGCAAGAAAGCGAGGTGCCAGACTACAGAGAGGAGGGAAATGAAAGCTCTTTTCTGTGAGATGCCAGGTGAGGCACTGGAACAGGTTGCCCAGAGAAGCTGTGGATGCCCCATCCCTGCAAGTGTCCAAGGCCAGGCTGGATGGGGCTTTGAGCAACCTGCTCTAGTGGGAGGTGTCCCTGCCCATGGCAGGGGGGTTGGAACTTGATGATCTTTAAGGTCCCTTCCAACCCAAACCATTCTATGACTTTATGATTCTATGATTTTTTTCTATAGAAAAATCAGAGGTGTAAGTTACAAAGCATCCCACTTGCTGTCTTCCAATATGTGGGACTCATCTATGGGGCTGTTCACCTGGATGCAACGCAGGACGTCTGGGGAGGGAAATTGTTGCAACAATGGCTATGAAAGAGCAGAATAAACTCAAAGAGCAGGTGTTGCAGTGCATTTTCTGTCTGCTTGCTTTGGCTAGTTCACTCTGTCATTAGTAAGTGGTCCCCCCTTCCCATGTTAGCAGCAGAGCACACCCCCAGTGCCAGGGGATGCAGCCTCCAGCCAAGGCAGCAGCATCAGCTCACCAGCCACTGCGGGTCTATGAAGATAAAATGCCAAAAGGAGGTTGCATAAGAAATACTAATTCCCACTAATGGCTGAGAGCAGAGGCACGAGCCTCAGTTTGATTTGATGCATTTTCTTTGGTAGCAAAGCAGGTCATCTTGGATCTGCTCCAGACAGCTTATTCTTGGCTTGTAATAGAGTGAATAAATATCACTCCTTGCTTGTAAGTCTGGGTCCAAGCAGGTGACTTTCCCCTAGGGAAGCTCTGTCAACCTCTCTTCGGCTCTACCATGTTCCTGTGATTACACTGAGTGCATTATATAGTAATAACCCTTTTCAGTACTTTGAAAATCTGTATTAGAGCCAGCAAACAGGGGCTTACATGGCAGTATGGATGGATGGACGGACAACCTGGTCTGGTGACAGCAGCAACATCAACAACAGCGTCAGGGTATCATCTCTTGGCAAAGGCTGCAGCAGGTAGAAAACAAGAATGAGTTCAAGGAAGCTTAAAAAACATGTCCCCGGAGGTTGTTGCCACGGCTCAAGTCCTCATGCCTGTAGCCACAGACCATGTAACCAAGCGGTGGGAGCAATCACCCCCTAAGGGAGCTGCAGCAAACCTGCTGGCCCAGGGCAGCTGCTGCCTTATGCCTGCTCTGGGGCTGCCTGTGCCTCCAAACCTTCCTCCTGCATAAATGACCACACAGACCATACCTATGTATTTTGCTGCTGTACTCTGCATGGGTAAAGTAGGAGAGCTGCTCTTGTGGTTGTATAGTTGTGCCAGTAGGGAAAAGTACTCGTGCTGGAAGCTATTTTTTTTATTATCCCCCCCCCTCCCCTGAACTTTCATGTGCTGGGCACTGAGGGAAAACTGTGAAAAAAATCATAGAATCACAGAATGGTTTGGGTCGGAAGGGACCTTAAAGATCATCAAGTTCCAACCCCTCTGCCATGGGCAGGGACACCTCCTGCTAGACTAGGTTGTTCAAGGCCAGCCTGGCCTTGAACACTTCCAGGGATGGGGCACCCACAACTTCTCTGGGCAACCTGTTCCAGTGTCTCACCACCCTCACAGGAAAGAATTTCCTTCTAGTATCTAATCTAAATCTCCCCTCTTTCAATTTAAAACCAATATCTGTTGTCCTATTGCTACACTCCCTGATAAAGAGTCCCCCCCATTTCTCCTGTAGGCCCCCTTTACATATTGGAAGGCTGCTATTTGGTCTCCCCAGAGCCTTCTCTTGTCCAGGCTGAACAACCCCAACTCTCTCAGCACTAGGAGAGGTGCTCTAGCCTTCTGATCATCTTCATGGCCATCCACTAGACTCATTCCAACAGGTCCATGTCTTTCCTGTGCTGAGGGTTCCAGAGCTGCACACAATACTCCAGGTGGAGTCTCACGGGAGTAGAGTAGAGGGGCAGAATCACCTCCCTTGACCTGCTGGCCACACTTCTTTTGATGCAGCCCAGGATGCAAGGCCCCCTGTGTGACCACTGTGTGCTTGCATTGCCTAGTCTGGGGCCAAGGAAAGCCATGAAGAAGGAGCTGCTGCCATTGTTCATGAACTGCACCGCCTGCTACCTGTCACCGGGGCAGCTGCAGCCATCGCGCTCGCACTCTAATTAGAGCCTCTCATGCACAAACTCCTGGGAGAGTAGTTGCAAAGCTGATTACATTTCAAAATTAGCCCCTTGGAGAAAGAGTGGGCACTTCAGTTCTCCTTTCATCATTTGTTACCCTCTTCAAGTTGAGGGGCAACCAAAAAGAAAAAGAAAAAATCAGGTAGAAACAATGTAGAAACCCCGGTCCTTTCGAGTGGGTGCCTTGGGTCTGCTCTCACTTGCTCAGCCACTCGAGTGCTGGAGGATGGATATTTGCAGCCCTTCAGGAAACTCCCAGGGCTGAGAACCAATGTACTGACCACCTGTGCTCGCCCCTTGACAGTGGGCTGCGTTCACATCTCTCTTCTTGTCCGCCTTAAAGACTGTGGCAGATGAAAGCTGCAGTGAATGAAAATGTAACAGAGCTTGGTCTGCAAACAGGGCAGGCTGAGGAGGTCTGGCTGGTCCCCAGAGCATCCCATGATATTCAGCTCCAGTTTTAATTATTTTTGATTTGTAAGAGCAAGTGTCTTTAGTTTAACCACGTCAAAAGCCTCTGAATTATGTGTACAAACCAAACAGGTACCAAAAGGAATGCCTGCTGGAATTTTACATGAAAGCTTTCTGTTGCTCATTGCTAAAGGCAATCATCTCTCCAGCTTTGCAGGACTTGTAACCTCAAAGCTCGAAAAAATATCTCTTAGTCATATTTTTATCCATGAAAGAGTTCATTACTGGACTCCAGTATTCTGCTTTTTACCTTTTATGAGCAAAATTCTGTGATTTCAGGCCTCAGCTGGTAGCCCCTGTACTTCTCTGGACTCAGACCCTTTCTTCTTTCTTTTGTGTATGTATGTGTTTCTTCCAGTTTACCAGCTCCATCAAATAAATTGATGGCTGTTAGGATTATGCCTCATGCTGAGTTAAATGTTACTAACAGTGTTAAAGGATTCCTATAGAACAAAATGCCCCCTGGGTGAAAATACAGTTGTTAAATGCAGAAAACGTGGGTCTCTCCATGCAGTCTAAACACAGTTTAAAGCAGCCAGGCTTCAAAAGTGCTTTATTTGGGCAAACATAATGAATACTTGTGCTATCAAAATATATCTAGATCAATATTGCTCTTTGAAATCACACGGGGGCTCTGCTGGAAGAGGGTTGTAATGAAAATTACTCTGTCTAGGATTTCACATTGGGTTTTGTTTGCTCTCTAACTCGGGGAGAGGTTAGAGAAATGCTGATGCTGAGGGTACTGGGCTGCATCTGAAAGTCCTTCACTTTGGTGTTTGCTGGCCCAGGGATATAAAGCAATGGAAGTCAGGCACAAAATTTTCTTCAGGTTCTGTTAAGTCTCAAGACACGATTATAAAGTCAAGATGTTATTAAGCCCTAAAAACAGGTTGGTTTTGAAAGTAACATTTATTAATTATGATTTTTTTTCTGTCCTTGGGATACTTACACTTGGTTTTGTGGTACCATGATATCAACCTTTCAGAAAGTAAAAATAGAAGGAAGAGTTTAACATTGTAAACTTTTAAGATCTCTCACTTTTGGGGGTGGAAGGGCTCTTCTGATATATGTGCATAGTTTGCAAAAATCTAGTAGGAACATGTGGATATTGGAAGAAAAATGTGCCATTTCTAACTGTTAATGTCCCATCTGCCTCTCTAGGACTCCAGCCCTCTGCAGTTTCTTATCTTCTCTGAGTCTTGATGTGGCTTTTTATATTATTGCCCCTGCAGGGATGAAAACAAGACCCACTGATAAATAACTGCATGTACCACAAAAGCGCAGCTTCTGGACCAACCTCCCCATCTGTACCTTGGGCCAAGGGCCAGGTTCTGGGAGATGGGACAATTCCCCAAAAGACTCTGATTTATTGGTTTCTCAATACACCTCTACACCTGTGCGCAAGTGGTTGCAGAACTTCCTTGCCATGGTGGTGCCAAGTGCACACGTTGTGAAATAATTTGAAGGATGGATAATAACTTCCTAACTGTATTTTTAAGGGAAGTGCATATGTTTTGCAACGCCTGCTGACAAGCTGTAGAGGAGTAGCATGGAAATCGACATCCCCCTGCCCCTGCTGAGCCTAGCAAATGCTATTCAGAGCAGTTTGGTTTAATTTTAGTGGAGAGAATTGCTTTAAATCTTATATTCTCTATGGTATTATGAAACGTATGCCCTGAAAGGCATGTTATTTAATCTGTTTTCTTGTTTGTGTACAATTTAATGCAAAAGGAAAAAAAAGGAAAAAAGGAAATGCAGTTTTTCTACTGTCCTCTTCTTAGCTTTTTGAGGAGGGTGGAGATGTGAAAGCAAGAGACATGGTATTGCTTCTGTAGTAGAGTTGGCAATAGGGGGATGCACATGGGATGAACAGGGGTGAAATGAGAAGGTTGAGGAGATGAGCTCTGTGTGCAGAAGGGGAATTAGTGCTGCCATTTAACATAAGCAACAAAGGGCTTGTGCTTTTTGGTATTTCACAAGCACTCCAGCCACTTCTGAGTACGGCAACAACAGAATCACAGAATCATAGAATCACCTAGGTTGGAAGGGACCTTTTAAGATCATCTAGTTCAACCAATTAAAAAAAAAAAAACCCAACAAAAAACCCCCAAAACCAAACCCACACACCACCACCACATCCACACCACACAAAACACCACCCAACACTGAGCACCATGTCAACTTGTCTCTTGAATACCTCCAGGGATGGTGCCTCAACCACCTCCCTGGGCAGCCAACCTTACAGGGAAACTTTATCTGGGACCACTGACAGCAGCAATATGGTTAGAAGTGAGTATCCTCACACCTGAGTGATCGGCTCCATCCAAAACCTCAACCAGAAAGTTGCAAACTTGGAAAAAATTCTGCTTTTTTAGCTCAAACTAAAGCACAGGATTATTTCTATTCCTAACCTACCTGCAGAACAGATGGCCCAATAACCCCTTTTAGTACTGCTTTGAGAGAAGAAATCCAGGACGATTTCTGACAGCAAAAGACGGTCATTTTGGGGGGTGAGGTGCTGGCCTCCAGAAAGCATGCTTTCCTTTCTTGACTCATCTGCAGTCTTTCTACTCAGCGCACAGCTTCTGGCCTCCTACTGTACTTCTCCCACAGGTTGAATGGGGACCATTGCAGCTGCACAGTGCTCTGGGGAGCACCCTCAGTCTCTGAGTTCAGATGTGGCTGCTGAAACACTGCTGGAATGATGTTGTGAGTTTAAAAAAACCCTTGCTCTCAGGAAGGGCAGCTTGATTTTTACCACCTTTCACCAGCAAAAACACAGTGATTCCCAGAACAGCTCTGATGGAACCCCAAGTAACTCCTGAGAGGCAGCTCTTCCTGGGGGCAGTGGGGTCCATGCTCTGACTGGAGCAGGCATCTGGATGGATGCCTCAGGAAAGCCCTTGGAAAGCTTGTGGTGGAGCAACCAGGCATGGGTTCAGGCCCTTGGACATTGCTGGTCACCGCAGGACTTTCCCTTGGGTGCAGAGCAGACAGCCTCCCAGGTTTCCTAATGCAGGCTGTGCTTTTGCTCTAGAACAATCTCTCCTGACCCCTCCAGGATTCCCAAATCCCTGATATATGTCAGGCTGCCACTCACATGGAAATAAAGCAATATAATGTGACACTCAGCTAGTGTGTTTCTTTGAGGCACTTCAGATTCAGGAGAAGGAGAAGAAAGAAACAGTCTGGATGTGGGAGTCCTGGCTCTCCTCACCCCGCAGCTTCCTGGTGTGGGCACAGAACCTGCCCTTTACCTGGAAAGGAGAGTTTTTTAGTGAGGTTTCTCCAAGGCTCTGCAGTTGCTCTGCTGATACAGCCCTGGTGATTTTGCAGGGTCCAAAGACAAGTTTTGCCTCCCTCCCACAGCCCTGGAGGCACATCTGGCTATCCTTGGGACCAGAGCACTTATCAGCCCATGCTGGCATCCCACCCCTCTGACAAGGGGAATTCCTGGCTGTATTATGTCACTAGCATACTGTTAAAAAAAAAAAAAAAAAAGAAAAGAAAAAGGAAAAAGCAGTGTTTCCTACAGACTTCCCTGGCTGCATGATGTAGTTGTGATCAAAATACCTGAGGCAGGGTGTTCAGAGCTTCCAGTAAGCATGTGGACTAATTAAAGGATTTTTTCTTGTCACAAATGACCCTCTTTTGGCGGTGGTTGAAGGAAATAGGACAAACCCAGACACCAGGAGCAGCAGACATTAGGAGGCTTCAGCTAGAGCATCCTAAATCCATTATTGATTGTCACTCGGATGATTCACCTACCACAAGTGACCATATTCTGAAAAACACTTGTCAAAATTACCAATAGCCAATAGCAAAATACTTATTTATTCTCGTCATCAGGCAATGCTGATTTTCATAATGATGCCAGGGCATCCCCAGACAGTGACAGTTCCCAGGAAGATACGAGATGTGTAAAAGTAATGGCAGCTCTAATGAGGGAATGCAAAAAAGATCCCAAATTTTAAGTAAATATTCCCTGGGAGGTGCAGAATGCTGCCCAGAGAGATGGGAATTTCCCTGTGGAGCAAGGCTTGGACTCCAGCATCCTAACTTGAGAGGACAGAACAAAAGAGAGCCCCAGCTTTTTGAGAGCATGAAGAAGGACCCACTCCTCAGGCAGGGGTTTTCCTTCAGTACGTGAATTGCAGTCACGCACAGCCATCTTCTGTGTTCTTGATCTGCATCCTGGGTGTTTAATGGCCAGTAACTCCAGAAGAAGTTCCTCAGCTAGAAAATGGTAATAATGATAATAAAAAAAGCACAGAAATCAGCTAGTGCCTTCCTAAATCAATACAGCTGACAGCAATCAAATTATGGGAAAGTACTTGATTTTGCCTTAATTGCTTTTCGATATTTTTTAGGGAAGCAAGTGCTTTAAAAACTTGATGTTCTTTTTCTGAGTTGATGAATAAATAAAAAGAAACCTGTCTTGTTCCTAGACAAACAGGCTGCCTTCCCAAATTAATCAATGTACTTGAGGAGAAGTAAAGTGCTGGTAGTTTAAAGACAAAAACCATACAACTTTTTCTGAGTTGTGGAAGAAACTTGTGGAGTGTTCCCATGTGAAGGCAGCCTGTGGAGTAACAGGAAAATGAAGGGTTGAGGTTTTCCCACCTAGTATTAGCCTTAGCATCATTGTTTAAACAACTCTTCTTCTCAGGTTGGTGGAAAGAGAGAGATGGTTGTGAAAACAGGGCTGTAAAAAGAGGTGGGGATGAGTGTCTGCACCTGCCTGTCTCTGTAGTTGTTGAGCATAAACCTTCAATTTTAGGGTAGTCTTGATCCGCATGTGTAGTCCAGCCTTTTAGCCCTTTTTATTTTTTTTATTTTTTATTTTTTTCCCCTTGGTGCCAAATCCCAAGGTGACAGTCAGTGGTGGGTCCAGGATCTGCTTTGATACCAATTTTGCCACCTCTTGGAGCAAACACGTGTGGAGGAAACAAGAAGGGGTCCATGGTGGGTGCTTCCGGGGAGGGGAATTTCTACTTGAAGAAATGGTTGAGGTTTTTTGGTGGTGGGGTGGCAGGTGGCATGAGAGCCAGGAGAGCTGCTCTGTCCCTGCTGGGTTTCATTTCACGGTTTCAAAGGGGATTTGTCAGTCGATTTTCCTCCTGGGCCAATGGCTGAAACAAGCAGGGAGCTCCAAGCTCCGTCCTGGTAGTCTGATAGATGATCAGTTCAGTCTGTAATTCTTACACGGCCCTTGAGGCAATTTGCTCGGGCCTGCAAATACAAGATATAGCCACACTTGGTGCCAAAATAAGATGTCAAGTTGCTCTGCCCTTTTGAGTGAGATGAGAAATACGCCTCGGACATTATCGCATTCATCTTGGAGGCTTGCCCGCAAATCCCCTGGGTTTTTCCACGAGGGAATAAACCTGGCGGCTGTGCATTGAGCAGACTTTCAAACACTGGCATGCCCAGCTCCCCTGCACATAGGCATTTATCTGTGCAACAGGGATTGGCATGGGGAATCTGGCAGCTGCCTCTGCATGGGTGATTTCCCATCCCTCTGCCAGCAGCCCCTCGAGCCCCCGTCAGTGTCTGTGGCACATCTCATGCCAGGTTGCCAGGTTCTGGTGCCAGGTTGCCAGGTTCTGGTGCATCCTAATGCATCCCCCTGCATCCTGCCATGTCCCACTGCATCCCCCTTCTCTGTCTCTGAAGGAGAGCTCATTTACTTTTTCCAGCTGTGCTGGTCCAGTGGAAAGATGCTGCCTTCCTGACCAGCCTTCCCTGGCTCCTACAGAGAGGGCTATTTTTTGTGGTTTATTCAGTTTATGCCCTTTGTCTGAATATGTGCCACTGAGGTAATTTAGGCCAGGGAAATGGCTTGCTCCCCACCCAGTCTATGAACACATCTCCATTTTAGTTGCAAAGGCCTGGAGAGAGGGATGCTGAATGCCAACACATACAGAGCCACATGTGTTCTCAGGGAGAGGAAAAGACAGAAGATGCCTGATTAAAACTAAAGAGCACCATGGCAGGCAGAGCAAGTTTCACTGAATTTCACTGAATTTTTAGAGTTGGAAGGGACCATAGAGATCATCTAGTCCAACTCCCCTGCCGAAGCAGGATTGCCCAGAGCTAGAGCATGTCACTCAGGACTGCATCCAGGCGGGGCTTGAAAACCTCCAAAGAAGGGG